>JARGCV010000130.1:72500-97500 GCA_034064705.1 Bothrops alternatus
GTAGAGAAGAAGGAGTGTGGATACAGTGAAAGGGGAAATGGGCGGGCAACACCAAAAGTCATGCGTATGTATTTATTTCATTTTATTAAAAGTATCTTACATATGAATGTAAAAAGAATGTATGTTAACATCTGATAAATATCACGGCGTATGTAAGGGGGAGAGTTTGGAAAAATAAAAAAATTAAAAAAATGAAGTACTGGCATTTTTAAAAAAGTGATGGGAAAAAAGTGATTGATAGAAAATTTCCACATCTCTCTCTCTCTCTCTCTCTCTCTCTCTCTCTCTCTCTCTCTCTCTCTCTCTCTCTCTCTCACACACACACACACACACACACACACACACACACACACAGGGGAGGGAGAGGGAGATGGTTAGAGAAATAGATACAAAGAAAGACAGAGACAGTCAGGAGGAGATAATAGAGTATAGAGGGTAGAGGATGGATGGATGACTGGATGATTGGATGATTGGATGAATGGATGGATGGATGGATACATGGTTAGACCATGGGTAAATAGATAGATAAATAGATAGATAGATAGATAGATAGATAGATAGATAGATAGATAGATAGATAGATAGATAGATAGACAGACAGACAGAATAGATGCTAAATGACAGGTGATGGATGATAGATAATAGAGAGGCTAGAGATAATGGCTGGAAGGATAGATGGATGGATGATAGCTAACTAGCTAGCTACATAGATAGGTAGGTAGGTGGGTAGGTGGGTAAGTAGGTAGGTGGGTAGGTGGGTAGGTGGGTAAGTAGGTAGGTGGGTAAGTAGGTAAGTGGGTAGATAGCTGGGTAGATAGATAGCTGGGTAGATACTCAAAATGTGATCCCTTTCCATCTCTCTATAAAACATTCCTTTGCCCCCATTTTATCCTTTTACTGTTACTCATTTCTCCTAAGGTCAACATTAAAAACAAGCCTTACTTGTCATGCATGCTCTTCAGGATGATTTTATTCCCATGTTGCTTTGAGAATGGAGCCAGGTTTTTTTTTTAATGAAAAATTTCTTTTATTAAAACAATCAGCATTGAACAAAAAATCATAGTATGCATCAATCATCATAGCACCTGATATACATCACTAAGTATTAATCTTTATAATCGTCTGGTTTGGTAAACATTTTTCACTCCGCACATCAAGCCTCAACTAAACGCCTGTTACAATTTATTTGCGTGGTGTTTCTCTTTTCTATAGTCTATCCACAGTTCCTAGTCTATCACATATTATTCATCTCAGTATTAGTACAATCCTTTATGATCCCTAACCAAAAATCCTGAGGTAGAAATTCAGTATCCTGAGGTAGAAATTCAGTACGCTTTCCCAATATTAAAGCAATCAACATTAAATCTGGGTTCATATTAATAAGCTGTCCTCATAAGACCCGAAAATACATCTCTTGTATATGGTCTATCTACATTCATACAATCAGCATTGAACATAAAATCATAGTATGCATCAATCATCATAGCACCTGATATACATCACTAAGTATTAATCTTTATAAACGTCTGGTTTGGTAAACATTTTTCACTCCTCACATCAAGCCTCAACTAGACGCCTGTTACAATTTATTTGATTGGTGTTTTTCTTTTCTATAGTCTATCCACAGTTTCTAGTCTATCACATATTATTCATCTCAGTATTAGTACAATCTTTTATGATCCCTAACCAAAAATCCTGAGGTAAAAGTTTAATAATCTGAGATAAATCTTGTATATGGTTTATCTACTATATCTAGTCTATCACATATTGTTCATTCACGCTTCTGAATTGACTTCGTCTCAGTAATAGTGCAATCTTTCATAGTCCCTAACCAAAGATCCTGAGGTAGAAGTTTCATAACCTGAGATAGAAATTCAATCCACTTTATCAATATTAAAGCAAACAACATTAAGCATAAGATCATATTAAGAGGCTTTCGTCATATAACATAGGCATACAACATTAGGTGTTAGTCTTTGTAAACATTTGATTTGGTAAACATTCTTCCCTCTTTAAGTGGACTTTCCACCCTACCTCCATTTAAAGAGCAACAACTGTGGGAAGTGGCCTTTTTTTTTTTTTGCCAATTTTCTTTTTAATCAACACTGAAGTTACAGACCCCAGCCAAAGTGTTAAGTAGTGGTAGATCGAGGGCTCCGGTTCCCAGTCCTGAGTGACAACTGAGTTCTTATTTCGCGGGTGGCACAGTTAACCTTTTGTTTGCTTGTTAAAACGTTGGTAGCCCCTCCTGAACGCTGTTAGGAAAGAACGCTCAAAGCAAAACCATGATAAAGATAAATAAACATCGTCAAGACTCCATGAAAAGGCCAGTAGAAATTGGAAAATCATTTTTTTTTTGCTTTTGGGGTTTTTATTTTGTTTTGTTTTTAGAAAAACAACTCTTCAATAATAGTAATTTGCCAGGGGACCATTAAAATATAAATTGTTACAGGAAAGAGCGTGTTGCAATTGTAAAGGTCCTGTCTTCCCTACTCTTGTTTTGCCATCAGATGAGGGAAAGGGCAGCCAGATAAGATTTTAAACCAGCAACCATTTCAGATGGTGTGCATATTAATAAAGACTTTCATGCTTTTAGCATAAAAGTGTCATCGTGTGGAACGTAGCGTCCATAAATGCATTTTCTCTCTCTCGTTTTTCTTCTTGAATGAGCGCTACGTTTGTTCTTGTTTAACAAATACTGTAACTCCTTTTGTCAACAGAATCCAGAATTCCATTGTTTAATGTTCGTAACTCTATTTCTGCAAGGAAGAGGGTTTTTTTTTTTTTGTAATCTCATGGATACACCACCCTTTCAAATTTTTGTAAACAAAAGCCAGGTACTTATTACCACGTCTGGTGGGTATGTACTAGTGCAAAAAAAAAATGGTTTAAGATTCATACATGGCTGGAAAAGATGATTAAAATACAGATAGAATTTAAGCCAGAACTGTTTTTTTGTTAGAGTATTAGGATCCAATTATGGGAAAGAAAATGAGTATTTAATATTACATGTATCGACAGCTGCGAGAATAGCATTTGCCCAATTTTGGAAAAATGAAAATATACCATCCGATGAGGTCATAATTAGGAAAATTTTTAGAATGTGCAGAAATGGACAGATTAACCCTAGAGATTAAACAGAAAGAAGACTCAGTCTGTTTTAAAACATGGGAATTTTTTTTTACCAATGGTTAGCAAAACGAACCAGTGAGAAATGATTGTGAAATTTAATAAGATGAATGATACTTACTGATTAATTGATACTCCTTATGATCACTGTTATTCTTATTGACTATAGTATTTACTATTATATTAATTATTGTTATTGAATATTTGTATCCAGACAATAGTCTGCTTGCTAAAGCGTGGAAACGTTACTGGGGGCAAACCCATCCCCACACCTTACCCTAAACCCCAATACCTATATTGACCCTATCCCTGCCCTCCACTTATAAAACCTAATAAAATATTGTTTTAAAAAAAATGTATTTCTTCTTACACTCTAGCAGTACAGTCTAAAGTTGCTGTCCTCCTTCGGATGTGTTATTCAAGCACACATTTTGAAGTACCGAACAAGCCACTCTCCTCAATTTACGTATTTCTAGCCTGGAAGGGTTTATTTTTTCATTTTGGAAAAGTATTCTTTTTTTTATTTCTTTCACAACCCTGTAATCCCTAGCTGGATGCCCTTCCTGATGCCTATATGGCATTCGCAGCAGATATCTTTGCACCCTGGGACAGAAATATCTGCTGCTATTTAAGTGTTGTGATTCCGTGCCAGCCTGTGTTCCCAACAGCTGAGTCTGAGGAATCTGAGGAGGAGATGGAGGAGGCCTTTGAAGGGCCATCAGGGGCAGAGGGAGGCTCGGATGAATTACAGGACTCACGGTTTGATGCAGAGCCTGGGCCCTCCAGTCGTGTTCCTGATGAAGATCAGCTGTGTGAGAAGAATGAGTCAGACTCGGAGGAGTCACACCTGATGGACTTGCTAATTGACGCTTGCACATGTCGTCAATTAGCGAGAGTAAATCAGCAGCAGTCAATACGACACCTCCAGAGTAAAAGGAGAAGGTGATGAGAGGCAACGCCTTGGGACTGCTGAATAAAGGGAGGAGGTGTGGGCTGTGCTGCTTGCTGAAGGCAACCGTTTGCAAAGTACTTCATGGAATTCTGGTCTTTTCGTCTTGCTTGTGACTTCTCTTCTGTTTTTTCCTGTGGACTATTTCCTTCCTTTGAACTTAAGATTTTGCTGTTTGTATTTTGGACTATTTGACAGGTTTGTCACCCATATTAAAAGGGATTTGTTTTGTTTGAAAGTCTCCAGCCTATCGCATCAGCAGGGATTTGGTCCTTGTGCCTTTAACAAGGAAGGCAATAGGCTGGGATAGAACATTAGGATTGGACTCTCAACCTTCTGAGTGGGAGGCAAGAGACGTCACCACTAGGCCATCTTGCTGCTCTAATTATGGAAAAGTAATATGAGGACAATAGGAAGAGCTGTGTTAGTATGGTGGTTAGAAAGCAGTACTGCAGGCTATTTCTGCTGACTGCTGGCTGCCTACTCCGCTGTTGCTTAGTCAGGCTGATTTTGCAAACTCCACATTTGCAAATATGGCTAAAAGGGTTTGAGGTCTTCAGATGGGAAGGGCGAGCGGAAGAAATTGTAGGTTAGTTTTTAAGGAGCATTGTGTGTACTAAGCAAATGGAAAACCCAGTGGACCAGCTGACATCTCACGAGTTAGTGTCCAAATCATGAGATTACGGCATTACGAATGGCACCCATCCAATTTCATTCAGAGAAACCTTTACTGGAATATTACTGAGTTGATTTCCACTTATTTAATACAGGAAATGAGAAGCTTCATACTCATAATTCCTGATTAGATTAACCCATTCTGACACTTTTTTTTTTAACAAATAGAAACTCATGGGATTGAAGGTCCTTTACGAGTTCATTTATCCTAAACTTCAAATCTCATCAGCATACCGTTTAGGTTCTTTAAATCCTAATCAGACATCTGCAATTTACCCATCAGGTCCTTGTGCTGGAATGCAGCTTGAAATCGACACGCTTGATTACCCAAATCTTAATGTGATAGGTAAGCATGAGGCACAAGATTGCAAACAGCTTTTCTTCCTTGTGGAAAGTGAAAACGGCTAATCCAATCTGCTCATCAGACGAACATCAAAGGATAGTATGAAACTGAAAAAAGTACAGAATTGAGTTTTGTTCAGTGGCTTTTATATTAATACAACAAAAGAAAAATAGCTTAGGTGAAAGAAAAGATGAGAATAATCATGAAATTGTAAATGGATCATCACTGGCAAGAACAGGAAAGATATCTCTTTTCTTTCTAAAAATGAAGGACACCTGATTAAGGGGAGCAGCGGTGAATTCTGAACTAATAAAACAACATCGGAACACAAGAAAGACTCGAGTCTATTCTGTCGTTGAGAGATGTTAGTCAAAGAACTGGAGAAAGAGGACAAAGAGAATTGCAGATCAACATCGGTTTATAATATTGAGTGAAGTACCAACTGATGTACAACATGGCTGCAGTTATGAATGAATTACAATTTTGCAAATTACACAAAATAAGGGGGAGGAGTCAAGTAATCCACCGTCAAAACATTAGACTGGAAAATAAGATCAGGATGCTAAGATCAAACCCTTGCAAGCTAGAAGAGATGAAAGAAAAGAATCTGAAGAACAAGAAGACCAACGAGTACTTGCTAAAGAAATATCACCTAGAACAGCGATGGCGAACCTTTTAGAGACCGAGTGCCCAAACTGCAACCCAAAACCCACTTATGCATCATTGGGTGCCAGGTGGGTGTGGCCCATTGGCTGGGTGTGGCCCATTGGGTGGGTGTGGCCAATTGGGTGGGCGTGGCTGCTGTGGTAACGGCAGACTGGGTGGGATTAAAAAGTTAAATCAATCCATTCCAACTTTGCGAGATCTTTTTTTTTCCCCACGAAAAGTTGAAATTGACTGATTGATTGAACCTTTTTTTTTTTTTTGCACATGGCGGTGGAGGCCTAAAGTGAAAAGGTTTTATAAAACCCAGCTGAGGGCCTAGGACTGGGGTGATGGCGCGCGTGCCCACAGAGAGGGCTCTGAGTGCTTCCTCTGGCACCCGTGCAATAGGGTCGCCACCACTGGCCTAGAAACAAGGAAGATTAATAAAGAATCAAGCAACAGTCCTAACCCAGAAGATCAGCAGATATGAACCTCAGATTGCACACTGTAGGCACAATCTCCAATTTCAGTTGAATCAGAAATGTTTTTTTTAACCAATCCATCGCTGGAGAGACCACAGTGAACCAGTCAATATGGGACAGAGAAGAAATAGTGTAGTTGTGGGTGCAGATAGGGGACATCCCAAAGAAACACAAGGATGTAGCTTGACAAAAAGAGCTGGATTAAAAAAGTAAAAAAAAAAGAAGCTGAAATGAAAGAACTTGTAATAACAGCAAAAGTGGACAAGTGATAGAAGGAAATGAAAGGTCTTCAAAATTGAATAGTAAAAGAAGAATTAAGATTGAATCTGCTGTGGAATGGAAACTTTACTGAGTGGAGAAATAAGCTTACCAAAGAAACTATAATGGATGGAAAGCAGGAAAGGGTAACATAAAGGGAGGCTGTAAGATAAAAAAAACTGTTGAAAGAAGAAAGAGCTAGCCAGGGGAAACTGGCTGAATGAGATAACAGGAAAACTAGATTAAACTGAAAAACAGGAAAGAGCCTCCATTTTTCAAAGAAGTGATAAAAAGAGGGGACAGAACTCAAAACAGACAACTAAGCATGTGTAATTGACTGATTAATATTAGAGTAGAGTAGAGTAGAGTGGAGTGGAGTGGAGTGGAATGGAATGGAATGGAATGGAATGGAATAGAATGGAATAGAATAGAATAGAATAGAATAGAATAGAATAGAATAGAATAGAATAGAATAGAATAGAATAGAATAGAATAGAATAGAATAGAAAACAGAATAGACTAGACTATAGAGTAGAGTAGAGTAGAGTAGAGTAGAATAAGAGTTGTATAGAGTAGAGTTGTGTAGAGTAGAGTAGAGTAGAGTAGAGTAGAGTGGAGTGGAGTGGAGTGGAGTGGAGTGGAGTGGAATGGAATGGAATGGAATAGAATAGAATAGAATAGAATAGAATAGAATAGAATAGAATAGAATAGAATAGAATAGAATAGAATAGAATAGAATAGAATAGAATAGAATAGAATAGAATAGAATAGAATAGAACAGAATAGACTACACTAAACTAGAATAGACTACAATAGAATAGAATACAACAGAACAGAATAGAACATAACAGAATGTAGAACAGAACAGAACAGAACAAAACAGAGTAGACTAGACTGGACTGGACTGGACTGGACTGGACTGGACTGGACTGGACTGGACTGGACTAGACTAGACTAGACTAGACTAGAGCAGAGCAGAGCAGAGCAGAGCAGAGCAGAGCAGAGCAGAGCAGAACAGAATAGAACACAAAATAATAGAAAATGAAAAAGCTAAAGTGGCTCTGGGGCATCTGCAATCCTAAAACATCTGGAGCATCACTTGAACATCATGGGCATTGGCAAAATCACCACCAGTCAATTGCAAAAGGCAGCTTGATTTGCAACACTTACATTCTATGATGATACCTTTAATGCATCAAAGAAATATCTGCCTACCCCAGGTCCTTGGGAAGGACTTGATAGGCTGAGAAAAATGCTAAATCCAGTCTAACGATCTGGCTGGCCATGCAACCAACCATAATATCCACAATAACAACTGCATTTGGACATTTGTCCTTGCAACGATCACTTCAACTGTTGAAGAAAATTAACTTTTGCATCAATAGGCATTGTGCCGTTGACTCTCTGAGAAAGTTTTTAGGTCTCACATTAAATTCAATCACTTAAATGTGAGCCAGCAGTGTGGGGCAGCAGCCCAAAAAGCCAACACAGTCCTAGGTTGTGTTAATAGAGGGATAGAATCAAGATCACGGGAAGTACTAGGACCACTTTGCAATGTCTTGGTAAGGCCAAACCTGGAATACTACTTCCAGTTTTGATCACCCCATTCTAAAAAAAAAAGATGTTGAGACTTTGGAAAGAATGCAGAGAAGAGCAACCAAGATGATCCGGGACCCAGAGGCTAAAACACACAAAGAGCCATTGCAGGATTTGGCTATATGTTTAATCTAGTGAAAGGGAGGACTAAAGATGACATGATAGATGACAAAGATGATTAGGGGATTGGAGGCTAAAACATATAAGGAACGGCTGCTGGAATTGGGTATGTCTAGTTTAACGAAGAGAAAGACGAGGGGGGACATGATAGCAATCTTCCAGTATCTCAGGGGCTGCCACAAAGAAGAGGGAGTCAAGCTCTTCTCCAAAGTGCCTGAAGGCAGGAGAAGAAGCAACGAGTGGAAACTAATCAAGGAAAGAAGCAACCTAGAACTAAGGAGAAAGTTCCTGACAGTTAGAACAATTAACCAGTGGAACAACCTGCCTCCAGAAGCAGTGAATGCTCCAACACTGGAAGTTTTTAGGAAGAGACTGGACAGCCATTTGTCTGAAATGGTATAGGGTTTCTTGCCTGAGCAAGGGGTTGGACTAGATGACCTCCAAGGTCCCTTCCAACTTTACGATGATGATGATGATGATGATGATGATGATGATAGAAACGTTCCAATATTTGAGAGGCTGCCACAAAGAAGAGGGGATAAACCTATCCTCCAGAGAAGGCAAGACAAGAAAAAATTGGATGAAAACTAACCAAAGTGGGAACCAACCTAGAACTAAGGAGAAATTTCCTAATGGTGAGAAAAAAATTAATCAGGGGAACAGCTGAGGTTCTGGACACTTAATCACTGGAGGTTTTTAAGAAGAGAGTGGACAGTGACTTGTCTGAAATGATATAGGAACTCCTGGCTTGAGCAGGGGGCTGGACTAGATGACCTCCAAGGTCCCTGGCAAACTCTGTTTTTTTAATTATTCTGTTAATTTCCTTCAGCCTTACACACCTCATTCTGATCCCAGTGGGAATGATAGCCTTACTGAATATCCTATCTAAATTTAGCAAGTTACCATTTACCTTTTTCCCACTACGTTGCTTTGCACTTGGAATCTCCTTGGGGCCTCTACCACCTGACTTTATTTTTTCCCCCTAGATTCTTTTAATTAAAAATAAACAGATGGGAAGCTGGCATGCTAGACACTAAAGTGCCAACTTCTAGCCAGTCCTGATCTACAGGAATCCATCTGGGCCCCCTAATAGTTCCAGAAGCATTCCTGTAAATAATGATGATGCTAGAAATTGGTGTTAATAGGCCCCATAAGCTCTTTTTGAAAACACAACTGTAAGTGGCTTCAGCCCAGGACTTTTTCCCTTAAAATGTGTGTACCTGTCCAGAAAAAAAAGAAAGAAAGGAAGAAAGGAAGGAAGGAAGGAAGGAAGGAAGGAAGGAAGGAAGGAAGGAAGGAAGGAAGGAAGGAAGGAAGGAAGGAAGGAAGGAAAAGGGTTAAGAAAAAGTAAAAGTTTAATTAAATGGCGGACAACAATGTGAGAGACCAGAGTTTTGGGTATACTGTAGATATTTGTCAAATTTGTCTTATAACAACAACAACAACAACAACAACAACAACAACAATAATAATAATAATAATAATAATAATAATAATAACAACAACAACAACAACAACAACAACAACAACTCAGGGCAGGGGTGGGGGAGTGGCGGTTGTGATTAGGGAAGGTCTCAGGCCAAGGGAAGTCACTGTTCCTCAGACAGCAGGCTGTGAATCCCTCCTTGTGAGGTGGGACCATGGGGGTCCAAGGGCTGTGTTGCTTACGTACCTGGCACCCTGCCACATGTCAACCGCCCTGCCCGAACTCTTGGGCGTCATCGCTGCGGTGGCGGTTGAGGTCCCCAGGCTAGTGGTCATGGGTGACTTCAATCTGTCGTCTGCGGGCGAGGCGTCTGGGGAGGTTCGGGAGTTCATGGCTTCCATGACAGCCATGGACCTGACCCAGGTAATTCAAGGTCCCACACACACAGGGGGAAACACGCTTGACCTGGTTTTTGTCTCTGGTCAGTGTCTGAGTGATCTGGATACGAGAAGTATAGTTATTACACCTTTGTCATGGTCAGATCACTCTCTCCTACGCTTGGACTTTTGGACCGCTACACCCCACTGCAGGGAGGCGGAACCAATTGTTTGGTACCGCCCCAGGCGACTGATGGAACCCAAGAGGTTCCAGATGGAGCTTGGGCCAATACCGGAGGCTCTAACACATATAACACACAACTCGGTTGGGGTGCTGGTAGCTGCCTGGGATAGGGCAGCTGCTGATGCCTTGGATAGGGTTGTGCCTTTGCGGCCTCTGAACCGGCGTGGTTCTCGATCGGCTCCCTGGTTTAACGGGGAGCTGAGGGAGATGAAGCGCCGGAAAAGACGCCTAGAGAGCAGTTGGAGGGCGAGTCACTCTGAGTCTGACCGAACACGAGTAAGAGACCATATTAGGACTTACTTAGTGGCAATAAGGGCAGAGAAGTGTTCTTATGTCACTGCCCTTATTGCGTCATCAGATAACCGCCCAGCCTCCCTGTTTAGGGTAACCCGCTCCCTCCTTCATCGGGAGGTGAGGGGGGACCCCTTGGAGGGAAGAGCCAAGGATTTTGTGCAATACCTGCATGACAAAATCGCTCAGATTCGGGAAGGCTTTAACTTCAACGAAGGCGGTCCAGCAGAAGTGGCTGAGGCCGGTCTTGAGACTGCTATCTGGGCTGAGTTTGACTACGTGACATCTGATGATGTGGACAGGTTGCTGGGAGGTCTTAGAGCAACCACATGTTTATTGGACCCGTGTCCCTCCTGGTTGGTACTGGCCTCCAGTGAGGTGACGCGAGGCTGGCTCCAGGCAATTATCAACACCTCGTTGAGTGAGGGTGTCTTCCCCGCCACCCTGAAAGAGGCGGTGGTGTGACCCCTCCTCAAGAAGCCCGCCTTGGACCCGACTGTTCTATCTAATTACCGTCCTGTGTCCAACCTTCGCTTTGTTGCGAAGGTTGTTGAGAGTGTGGTTGCTCGACAGTTCCCTCAGCACCTGGAGGAATCGTCATACCTGGACCCGTTCCAGTCAGGCTTCAGGCCAGGTTACAGCACAGAAACAGCTTTGGTCGCATTGGTGGATGATCTCTGGCAGGCCCGGGACAGGGGTTGCTCCTCTATCCTGGTGCTATTGGACCTCTCAGTGGCTTTTGATACCATCGACCATGGTATCATGCTGCGCCGGCTGGCGGGGCTGGGTATAGGGGGCACCGTGTTTCGGTGGTTCTCTTCCTTCCTCTCTGGCGAGACGCAGTTTGTGTTGACAGGGGGTCAGAGGTCGACCCCGAGGCCCCTTGATTGTGGGGTACCTCAGGGGTCGGTCCTCTCGCCCTTGTTGTTCAACATTTATGTGAAGCCGCTGGGTGAGATCATCCGAGGTTTTGGGGTGGAATTCCATCAGTACGCTGATGATACTCAGCTGTACATTTCCACCCCGAACCACCCAAATGAAGCTCTTGACGTGCTGACCCAGTGCCTGGAGGCCGTGCGGATCTGGATGGGGAAGAACGGTCTCAAGCTCAACCCCTCCAAGACCGAGTGGCTGTGGTTACCGTCGTCCCGGTAAAACCAGCTGACTCCATCGCTGTCTATCGGGGGTGAGTCAGTGGCCCCCACAGGAAGGGCTCGCAACTTGGGAGTCCTCCTAGATTCACGGCTGTCCCTTGAGGACCATCTGACAGTTGTGGCCAGGAAGATGTTTTACCAGATTCGTCTGGTATGCCAGTTGCGCCCCTTCCTAGATAAGGACGTGCTACGCACGGTCACCCATGCCTTTGTCACTTCCAGACTGGACTATTGTAATGCTCTCTACATGGGGCTCCCCTTGAAGTGCACGCGGAGGCTTCAACTGGCACAGAATACAGCCATGCGGGTGGTAGTGGGGGCACCCTGGCGGGCACGAATGACCCCCATCCTGCGCAAGCTGCACTGGTTGCCGGTGGCTTTCCGGGTGCGCTTCAAGGTACTGGTTACCACTTTTAAAGCGCGCCATGGCATAGGACCCAGTTATTTACAAGACCGCCTTCTGCCAGTAAATACCTCCCATCGACCAGTTCGCTCCCACAGAGAGGGCCTCCTCAGGGTGCCATTGGCTAATCAGTGTCGGCTGGTGGCGCCCAGGGGGAGAGCCTTTTCTATGGGGGCACCGACAATGTGGAACGAGCTCCCCCCGGAACTCCGGACGTGTCATGATCTCCGCACCTTCAGAAGAGAGTTGAAGACTCATCTCTTCAATCAAGCCGGCCTGGCCTAGATCTCCTCGGTTTTTAAATTTTTAAACAAGGCTGTTCGGGTTTTAGAATTGGATTTTTAACAGGTTTTTAGTAACAGACTTGTATTTATTTAATTTAATTTTAAATATTTATTGTTTTATATGTTTTTATTGGGTTGTAAACCGCCCCGAGTCCTATGGGAGAGGGGCGGTATAGAAATTTAATAAATATAAAATAATAATAATAATAATAATAATAATAATAATAATAATAATAATAATAATAATAATAATAATAATAATAATAATAATAATAATAATAATAATAATAATAATAATAATAATAATAATAATAATAATAATAATAATAATAATAATATTAATAGTTGGAAGGGACCTTGGAGGTCATCTAGTCCAACCCCCTGCTCAGGCAGGAAACCCTATACCATTTCGGACAAATGGCTGTCTAGTCTCTTCTTAAAAACTTCCAGTGTTGGAGCATTCACAGCTTCTGGAGGCAGGTTGTTCCACGGGTTAATTGTTCTAACTGTCCGGAAGTTTCTTCTTAGTTCCAGGTTGCTTCTCTCCTTGATGAGTTTCCATCCGTTGCTTCTTGTCCTGCCTTCGGGCGCCTTGGAAAATAGCTTGACTCCCTCTTCTTTGGGGCAGCCCCTGAGATATTGGAACACTGCTATCATGTCCCCCCTCATCCTTCTCTTTGTTAAACCATTTTGTAATGGTTGCAGCTGATCATGGTACCCGTTCTGTAGATGGGGGTCTTCAAACTTGGCCCTTTTATGACTTGTGGACTTCAACTCCCAGAATTCCTCTGGTCTAGCACTTCAAATTAAATGGGTCAGTGGTGAAACATTATTGTTTTCAAAGAATTTGGTTCTCTGGAGCGGCATTAAGCTGTTACTCTGGACATAGTTGGAAAATTGTAAAGTGTCTCAGCCCTGGTGGTAGCATTTTGCTTCTTTCTTTACTAAAATTAAGAGTAGGTTCATCTGGGGTAAGACAAATCTCAGGACACCATCCTCCAAGTGATTTTTTTTTAAAGGAAGGAAGGGAGGGAGGGTGGGAAAAAGGAAGGAAAAAACAGGGAGGGGAGGGAGGAAGGGAGAGGAAGGAAGGAAGGAAGAAACAGAAAGAAAGAAAGAAAGAAAGGAAGGAAGGAAGGAAGGAAGGAAGGAAGGAAGGAAGGAAGGAAGGAAGGAAGGAAGGAAGGAAGGAAGAAGGAAGGAAGGAAGGAACAAAGAAAGAAAGAAAAACAGGGAGGGAAGGAGAAAGAGGGAGGGAGAGGGAGGGAGAAAGAAAGAAAGGGAGGGGAGGGAGGAAGGGAGAGGAAGGAAGGAAGGAAGAAACAGAAAGAAAGAAAGAAAGAAAGAAAGAAAGAAAGAAAGAAAGAAAGAAAGAAAGAAAGAAAGAAAGAAAGAAAGAAAGAAAGAAAGAAAGAAAGAAAGAAAGAAAGAAAGAAAGAAAGAAAGAAAAGAAAGGCGTTTTCATAATATTGCCTAGAAAAAGTAAGATTCTTTCATCTGGCTTTGTAGCTGCATGTTATTTAATAAAGCCCTTCTGTTGTATGTAAGCAGAAATGAATGCTATTACCGCTACACAATGGCTGAAATGTGACAGTGATCATCTGTTTTCTTGGCCTCCAATACCCATAAATCATACTTCACTCTCCCATGACTTTTATTAATGTCTCTGCTGTGGTCAGCCTGGTCATTTGAGCAGCGTCTCCATTGGTTTTCAATGTCCCTCTAAAAAGACATTTCCTTGGCATCCCCTGAAGTCAGTTATCCCAAGCTTCTGTCCCTTTCCACAAATACATTTTGATTCCACTCTTTCTAAATCCTTATCGACATTGGTCGCTGAAAAAGAATATTTAAACATCACATCTCTGGTCTTCCCAGCATATATTCAGGGGCATATGGAATAGAATAGGGCTGGAAGAGTCCTAAGTGGTCTTCTAGTCCAGCCCCCTGCTCAAGCAGGAGAACATATACCATCTCAGACAAGTGACTGTCCAGTCTCTTCTTAAAAACGTCCAGTGTTGGAGCACCCACAACTTCTGGAGGCAAGCAGTTCCACTGGTTAATTGTCCTCCCTGTTAGGAAGTTTCTCCTTAATTCCAGGTTGCTTCTCTCCTTGATGAGTTTCCACCCGTTGTTTCTTTTGTCTTGCCTTCTGGAACTTTGGAGAATAATTTGATCTCCTCTTCTTTGTGGCAGCCCCTCAAATACTGGAATATTGCTACCATGTCACCCTTGGTCCTTCTTTTCTCAAGACTGACCATCCCTAGTTCCTTCTTCATATGTTTTGGTCTCCAGGCCCTTAATCATCTTAACTGCATATAGGTGACTTATCAAATGTCCATCTGAGTGGAAGTTCACACATCATCCCTCTTTGAATGGGTCTCCAATGATGGCTTCCCATAGCTTGACAATGATGGTTAGATGTAAGAAGCACAATAAAAGTTCTCATTGACACAGCTTCTTTCCCCAGATCTTCCTCTTCTCTAAAGGCATAATCTTTCATTTTTTTTTAACCATCCGTTTTGTCCTGGTCAGGTAATCCTCGACATATGAGCACACCAGAGACCAAAATTTCTGTTGCTAAGCAAGATAGTTTGTAAAGTCAGCTTTGACCCATTTTAAGATCTTTCTTGCCACACTTGTTAAGTGAGTAACTTAAGTTGTTAAGTATGCAACGCGATCAAACCGGCCAGTCCTAGAGGAGACCAACCCCGACTGCTCTTGAGAAGGCCAGATCCTGAAGTTGAAACTCAAGTACTTTGGCCACCTAATGAGAAGGAAGGACTCACTGGAGAAGAGCCTGATGCTGAGAAAGATGGAGGGCAAGAGAAGAAGGGGACGACAGAGAAGGAGGGGGCTGGATAGAGTCCCTGAAGCAGCAGGCGTGAGCTTCAGTGGACTCCAGAAGATGGTAGAGGACAGGAAGGCCTGGAGGAACATGGTCCATGGGGTCATGATGGGTCGGACATGACTTCACAACTAACAACAATGGTTGTGAATTGAATCTGGCTTCTCCATTGTCTTTGCTTCTCAGAAGATCAAAAATGATCATATGACCTCAGAACACTACAACCGTCATAAATACATGCCAGTTGCCAAGCATCCATATTTGGATCACGTGACCATGGGGATGCTGCAGTGGTCTTAAGTGTGAAAAATTGTCACTTTTTCCCCCAGTGTCATTGTATCTTTGAATGTTCATTAAATGAACTGTTATAAATTGAGTACTGCCTTTATTTAGGAAAATCTATATGGCTTTCCAACTCATTCTCAATGACTACCAAAGGCTTATATCAAAAAACAGGGGATTGGGCCCTCAACCAAATCTTATGGTAGACCCTTTAGAATAGAATAGAATAAACCTGGAAGGGACCTTGGAGGTGTTCTAGTCCAGCCCACTGCTCAAGCAGGAGAACCTATACCATCTCAGACAGGTGAATGTCCAGTCTCTTCTTAAAAGCCTCCAGTGAGCCATAGGTTCATCCCATACAGCATTAACCTTGTGAACTCTCAAGCTTCCTCCTTCTATTATATATTCAAGATGGACAATATTTAATATTTATTTGCTATGTATATGTATGGGTGTGGGTCTTTACATATGTTGTACATAGTATGTTTTAGGTGTATGTCATGCATGTGTTTCACTTTGAGAGTGGGCAACTAAATTTCATTTTTAATGTTTGCCGTTGTGCCCACAGTAAAAAAATTGACAATAAAAAGTTGTCTTGTCTTGTCTTGTCTTGTCTTGTCTTGTCTTGTCTTGTCTTGTCTTGTCTTGTCTTTTCTTGTCCTGTCCTGTCCTGTCCTGTCCTCTCTTCTCTTCTCTTCTCTTCTCTTCTCTTCTCTTCTCTTCTCTTCTCTTCTCTTCTCTTCTCTTCTCTTCTCTTCTCTTCTCTTCTCTTCTCTTCTCTTCTCTCTCTTCTCTCTCTTCTCATCTCATCTCATCTCATCTCATCTCATCTTATCTTATGATGAAGCACCTACAACATCTGAAGGCAACTGCTGTTCCACTGGTTGATTGTCCTCACTGTCAGGAAGTTTCTTCTTAATTCCAGGTTGCTTATTAGTCATAGTAAATTCATAGCATTTGCATTTTCTTCCATTGTTTTCATGTTTAAAAAAAGGGACTTTATTTTCATACATGGCAAGGATTGGTTGACTACAACCTTTAAATTATTGGTCCCGGTAGTCTGCCCACCAACGGTGGATATGCAACGTTTCTTTTAAATGACATTTGAAAAATGTCCACTGGGTGGTTAGAATTAATGCGATCTAAATTGATATTTATTGCTAAGGTTGGGCAGGCGCTCCTTGAAATAATTTGTGTGCTCAAATCCAAAGGGCTAATAAGAGTCCTTCCTGCCCTATCTTGGCCAAATGAGAGCTCGCCATGATTAATTGCTGGTTCGGAGAATAATTTAAGGAAATAAAGAAGAATTCTTTCAGAGAAGTTTCTCCTATGGGTTTTTTTTTTTAGGGGGGAGGGAAAGGCATCTAGGAGATCATTTATCTCCTCCATTCTTTAATTAAGAAAGTGTTTAAAGTTCAGCTGGGACAGCATAGCTGATCTCCCTTAAATGTCTTCGGTGCCAGGAGCACATTTGAGGAGAAAATGCCCAGAATTTGTCTTTTAGAAGAGTTCTAAATAGACAGATTCAAGAAAAAAAAACGAAGCACACAGGTATAGAATAGGTGGTACCTGGGTCAATGGTGATGGCTGTGAGAGGAATCTATGTGTCCTAGTGAAGATGGAACGAAGGAAGGAAGGAAGGAAGGAAGGAAGGAAGGAAGGAAGGAAGGAAGGAAGGAAGGAGAAGAGGGAGGGAGGAAGATGAAAGGGAGGGAGGGAGAGAGGGAGGAAGGAAGGAAGGATGAAAGGAAGGAAGGAAGATGAAGAGGGAGGGAGGAAGATGGAGGGGAGAGAACAAAGAAAGAAGGAAGGAAGGAAGGAAGGAAGGAAGGAAGGAAGGAAGGAAGGAAGGAGAAGAGGGAGGGAGGAAGATGAAAGGGAGAGAGGGAGGAAGGAAGGAAGGATGAAAGGAAGGAAGGAAGATGAAGAGGGAGGGAGGAAGATGGAGGGGAGAGAACAAAGAAGGAAGGAAGGAAGGAAGGAAGGAAGGAAGGAAGGAAGGAAGGAAGGAAGGAAGTGCCACTTAAGTATGAGCCAGCAGTGTGCTGCAGCTATCAAAAAGCCAATAAAGTCCTACTTTGCAATGTATGGCTATGAAAGTTGGACCTTAAGAAAGGTTGAGTGCCAAAGAATGGAGGCCTTTGAACTCTGGTGCTGGAGAAGACTCCTGCGAGTCCCTTGGACTGCAAGACGATCAAACCGGTCAGTCCTAGAGGAAATCAACTCCAACTGCACTTTAGAAGGCCAGATCCTGAAGTTGAAACTCAAGTACTTTGGCCACCTAACAAGAAGGAAGGACTCGCTGGAGAAGAGCCTGATGCTGGGAAAGATGGAGGGCAAGAGAAGAAGAAGGGGACAATGACAGAGAAGGAGATGCCTGGAGGGAATCACTGAAGCAGGAGGCATGAGCTTCAATGGACTCCAGAAGACGGTAGAGCACAGGAAGACCTGGAGGAACGTTGTCCATGAGGTTGCGATGGGTCAGACACGACTTCGCAACTAACAACAACAAGTTTGCATCAACAGAGGACTGTTCAAATAACGTGAAATGATAGTACCATTCTGACTTTATTGGTAAGAGATTCATGGGTGTGGCTTCTTTCCACCATTGCTTCCCCTTTCTTTCTTCTTTTTCAAACCACTGTGCAATGTTTGGCCTCAAAAACCTCTAATAATACACGGACACCACTCCCCGAGCTGAGTAAATTAACAGCTTTTGCAAACTCAACTCCTTTGACCCTCATCTTTACAGATTACATTTGGTTTCACCAAGAATCCAAGAAAATGAGAGAAGAAGAAAAAAAATAAGAAAACCTTCTCATCTACTTCAGGGTTATAAGAACAGCTGTAACAGGTCAATACTAAGAGCGGAGATACAGTATATTCATTTTCTGACATGGCTCTCCTGACATGAAAGAAACCTCGAATCTTCTAACCCTGCCAAGGCCTCCACTCCATTTAATAAATGAAGCTTCTCGTTGCTGTCTGTTTTTGTTTCCATCCTAATTTTGTATTCATCACATTAGTATCTGTGTAGTATACAGGTTGTCTGCATTTAACAGCATAATAGAAAGCGTACTTGTTGTGCAGAAAGTTGGAAGTATTTCTACATCAGCCATACATGCTCCTCTGTCTAACATGGCAGGCAGTATTCCTTTATCTAAACCAACTCATCAGTGTAAAAATTGGATACCGACAGAGTTGAAATACTCCTTTGCTTCTCGGCCATTAGATAGAGCTTTTTCTAGGCTGTATATGGATGCCTTCATCTTAATTAATGCCAAGAGCTTCTGATCTACATTTGAGACTTCCATAACTTGCCTTGGAAATGGAGATGAAAGGTGATTAAAAGCCTACAAAATCAAAAACGTACCTCTCTGAGGTACTCATATGTAATTTTTCCTTACTAAGAGTTGTAAGGTCAAACTCTTATTAATGGTACGTCTGTGCCCTAAAATTACTTTGTTCTTCTACCGGTGTGTTTCCATATTCCCACCAATCTGACAATTGCCATCAAAGATAAGCTGGCACAGGCCGAATCATTTATTCTGAACATTTAAAAATGACCTTAAAAACCATAAGAATATATTTTCAACAGCGTGTTCTGTAGAAGGAAATATTTTATATATATACAGTCAGGGAGGAAGACAAAAAGAGAGAGAGAGGTTTTTTTGAAGGCAGGTCTCCTATAGAGACGTCAAAGTCGCTTCCCTGTAGCTTCAATATATTTATAAATTCAGAGTTATTTTTCCTTTATAAACCTGAAGCTTTTAGAATATGTTACCATGGTTTGAAAGTCTATAAGAAACAGCAGCACAAAATTTTGATCAGGATTATGAGTCACATTGGTCAAGAGAAAAATGGAGCAGGACCAGAATAGATAACCAAATTATAATGCATGATAATATAATAATGATCGTTAAGTGCTATGATGAAATGTACCAAAGAAATTAATTATCATGATGTTTATTAATTAGATTGTCAATATAGAAGGAAGAGGAAGACAATCTAACCCATCCAAACTTGGCAATAAGGTGGAATAGTACGAGAAGAAGCTGATTTCTTTGTAGACAATCCTCTCTATAGCATACAAGACAATAAATCTATTATATTTAACTGATTCCCCCCAGTTTTATTGTATTTTTTTTTTCAAATGCTTGGAAAAAGGCACTCTGTCTGCAGGGTGAATTGCTTATGGATCTGTGAAAAATGTTAAAGAAAGTTGTTTATGTCATAAGTGTTAATCTTAGTTCGACTGATACATCATTGTCTGTGAATACCAGATCATGTTCTACTGGACTATCTTCTCTCCACAATGAGTTGGCAAGGGTATAAGAAACAGAGAAGGGACAGTTTGTGAATGGCAAAGAAGACAGCAGCGTAACACGGAGAAGCATGGCAGCCAATGGAGAAAGAGCAAAAGTGTCTTTGCCCAATGAGAGACTGCTGTAGTTTTGCTCAACTTCTCTGGTGATTGCTTGCCACAGAGGCCTTCCTGAAGTTTTGGAGAACTGTTCTTTCTTTGGAAAGCCTTTGGGAAACGTTGAGGTCTTCTGAAGCATTGCAAGAACAGAGCATATCTGCCATGCTCCAAAAGAGCATGCCTCATAAGCTTCAAAAAGATTCCTGAGGACAACACAGCTTTCCAAAGGCTCAGGGAACCACAGGTAGGAAGTGCTCACCAGAGAAACTAGAGCACCTGAGGTAGGAGGGTGGCTGTGGGTTCAAGAAGGAGACAGTAATCAGTGTAGTGTAGTGTAGTGTAGTGTAGTGTAGTGCAGTGCAGTGCAGTAGAGTGGAGTGGAGTGGAATAAAAATAGAATAGAATAGAATAGAATAGAATAGAATAGAATAGAATAGAATAGAATAGAATAGAATAGAATAGAATAGAATAGAATAGAATAGAATGGAATGGAATGGAATGGAATGGAATGGAATGGAATGGAATGGAATGGAATGGAATAGAATAGAATAGAATAGAATAGAATAGAATAGAATAGAATAGAATAGAATAGAATAGAATATGTGGAAGAATAGAATAGAATAGAATAGAATAGAATAGAATAGAATAGAATAGAATAGAATAGAATAGAATAGAATAGAATAGAATAGAATAGAATAGAATAGAATAGAATAGAATAGAATAGAATAGAATAGAATAGAATAGAATATGTGGAAGAATAGAATAGAATAGAATAGAATAGAATAGAATAGAATAGAATAGAATAGAATAGAATAGAATAGAATAGAATAGAATAGAATAGACTTTGAAGGGACCTTGGAGGTCTTCTAGTTCAACCCCTTGCTCAGGTAGGAAACTATACCATTTCAGACAAATGGTTGTCCAATCTCTTCTTAAAATCTTCTGGTGCTGGAGCATTCATAACTTTTGTAGGCAGGTTGTTACACTGATTAATTGTTCTCACTGTCAGGAAGTTTCTCCTTAGTTCTAGGTTGCTTCTCTCCTTGATGAGTTTCCATCTGTTGCTTCTTGTCCTGCCCTCAGGCACTTTGGAGAATAGCTTGACTGCCTCTTCTTTGTGGCAGCCCCTGAGATACTGGAAGACTGCTATCATGTCCCCCCTCGTCCTTCTCTTCATTAGACTAGACATACCCAATTCCAGCAGCCGTTCCTTATATGTTTTAGCCTCCAGTCCCCTAATCACTTCTTCTTCTTCTTCTTCTTCTTCTTCTTCTTCTTCTTCTTCTTCTTCTTCTTCTTCTTCTTCTTCTTCTTCTTCTTCTTCTTCTTCTTCTTCTTCTTCTTCTTCTTCTTCTTCTTCTTCTTCTTCTTCTTCTTCTTCTTCTTCTTCTTCTTCTTCTTCTTCTTCTTCTTCTTCTTCTTCTTCTTCTTCTTCTTCTTCTTCTTCTTCTTCTTCTTCTTCTTCTTTCAGGAGAGGATACATTTAAATAAATTAAATGCATAATCAATCAAGGTGGGAAAAGGCACAATGGGAGAAAGAACTCCGATTCTATATTTGAACTTTCTGATTCCTGCTCCTCTTCCAATCCGTCTCTGGATTAGCGACAGAGATTTTAAAAGGAGAGAGAGAACTCGCCAAACAAGATGGATTACTACTGACTTATACCTAAGAGTAATGGTGACATCAGTAACAGGCTTACGGGGTCTCTTCACCACTTCATATTCGCAGGAATCAATTGCCTCCATTCCCTCGTCGGTCCTTTGTGTAAGCACGCAACTTTTTCGCTTTCAAGCTGAACCCTTGAAAAGACATAGAAGAATGAGCGACGTGCTAGCTGAGTTCTGAAAGTTTTAGCTTTTTATTTAGCAACAAATAGATAAATGCCATGTATTTATCTGTCAGTTGGATGTGATACTAAATAAGGCCTGTGCCTCTCTCTCTCTCTCTCCTGAGTACTTAACTACTGAATAAATCTGGAAAGTTCTGAGTCTATTTCTGTACAAAATGATATGACTTTTATCACCGGAATTCTAGGAGTTATCTTAAGGCAGGAGAAAGAAAGGATGCT
This sequence comes from Bothrops alternatus, assembly GCA_034064705.1. NCBI lineage: Eukaryota > Metazoa > Chordata > Lepidosauria > Squamata > Viperidae > Bothrops > Bothrops alternatus. The sequence goes on from JARGCV010000130.1 coordinate 94,496, forward strand.
TTTTTTTTTAAAAAAAAATCCATTTTATTTTATTATCATTTAGATGTTTGTGCACTACAGTATTTTGTTGGATATGGGGCATATCGTCTTGGTAGAGAAACATTTTGTATGTATAGTTTTTTTTAAAGTTTTTTATTTATAAAACAGTTAAAACCAAGATGGACATAAGGTAACATTCCAGTGTATATATTCCTAACAATTTGGCTCACAGTGGAAATGAAGGATGAGACAGAGTCGGATTACTTTGAAATCTGGGACCAATTCTATTGTTGGTGTGAATCAAGGAGAACTGTTTGGGTTTTAAGTTAGTGTTAAGATAGATATATATAAAACTGTATGTTAGTATGTAGGGAAACAAATTAGAGACTGTATTGTATATAAAAATATGTATATAGAGAGATTAAGAATTATATGTATGATGATTGAAAGGATGCTTTTTTGAGATGCCCTTCTGTGTCATACCCTCAGTATTCCAGATAATAATAATAATAATAATAATAATAATAATAATAATAATAATAATAATAATAATAATAATAATAATAATAATAATATACAAAAGGCGGCCTTACTAAGAAACACTTCCATCCTGCGACGATATCTGTAATACCATCAAACATCCACATCTGCCTATCCCAGGTCCTGGGTAAGGACTCGATAGGTAGACAAAATGCCACATCCAGTCTGAACATCTGGCTGACTGTGCAATGATCCATAATAATAATAATAAAGTTGGAAGGGACCTTGGATGCCATCTAGTCCAACCCCCTGCTCAGGCAGGAAACCCTACACCATTTCGGACAAATGGCTGTGCAGTTTCTTCTTTAAAACTTCCAGTGTTGGAGCATTCACCGCTTCTGGAGGCAGGTTATTCCATTGGTTAATTGTTCTAACTGTCAGGAAGTTTCTCCTTAGTTCTAGGTTGCTTCTCTCCTTGATTGATAGGTTATGTTGTCTGACACTACGGGAAAATAAAATTCAACCACATGAGTTATGGGTAGAATTCCATATAATAGCTAGGATTCTTAAATTGCTGGCTTTTTAAGCAATGTTATTCCATACTATCCTTGTTCATATCCTAAGAGCTGATGTAAGATCTACTGGATATGCCCATTCCTTGGAAAAAAATTCAGAGAAGAGCAACTAAGATGATCAAAGGCCTGGAGACTAAAACATACGAAGAACGGCTGCAGGACTTGGGTTTGGCTAGTCTAAATAAAAGCAGAAATAGGGGAGATGTGATAGCAATATGCTAGTATATGAGGGGCTCCCACGAATAAGAGGGGGGTCACATTATTTACCAAAGCACCAGAGGGAAAGATGAGAAACAACTATTGGGAACTGACCAAAGAGAGAAGCAACCTGGAAGTAAGGAGAAACCTCTTGACAGTGAGGACAATTAACCAGTGGAACAGTTTGCCACCAGAAATCGTGGGTGCTCCATCACTGGAGAGTTTTAAGAAGAGACTGGACAATCACCTGTCTGAGATGATATAAGTTCTCCTGGAGGTGGACTAGAAGACCTCCAAGGTCCCTTCCAGCTCTATTCTATTCTATTCTTTAACACCTGGCAGAAGAGAGAGGTGGCTCAAGTAGTAGGAACACCGGGCAGGAAGTTAGCACCCTTGCGTTCGAGATACAAGATCTGTTGTGGGGCAAGGTTGAGTTCTTGTCCTTAAGTCCAGCTCCTGCCTGGCCAGGGGCTATCAGATTCCCTATTGGAGCGCTGCCATTGAAAAAGGAGGGCAAAGAGGAGTTATTGTGGATTGAGGATGTTCCTGCATTGATTCTGCTTTCACTTGGATCTATCTGCAGGGGAAATAGGGAGGGGTGGAAGGAGCCCTCAGGGTCATCCGTTTTAACACGCAAGGACGAGGCACCAGACAATGGCTAGTTATCACCTTTTGGGCTCAGAGTTCTCACCACATCTTCACACCAGCAGATTGGGTCCTGATGGACTGGGGCATTGGGGTGGGTCTGGGGACATGGGACTTTTAGCTTAATGCTTTTGCGTGGGAACTTCAGATTCTGCCTTTCTTCTCTGCAATCACTTTCTCTCAGTAAAAGACCCTTCTGAAATGATGTCTGTTTCAATGCTGTTTCAATGATGCTTTCCTGAGGGGATGGCTGAGGTGGGACCTTAACTGGGACATAAAACTGGGCCTCCTCAGGGCAACGTTGATGTCACCAGCCTAATCCTTTCAACCCAGAAATTCCTGGGTGTTTCTGACATGAGTACAAAAACACCTGGCAACGCTTGTACACTTGGGCTCCCAAACATTGCATATCCTGAAGTAGATTACATTAGAATTTCTCCTTTATTTTTATAAATAACTCAAGGTGGCGAACATACTTTAATTCTCCTTTCTCCTCCTGGTGTTCCCACAACAGCCCTATGGGGTGAGTTGGGCTGAGAGAATGAACGCCCCCAACGCCACCCAGCCAAGGTACTTTTCCTGCCCAAGGCAGGACTAGAACTCCCGTTTTCCTGGTGATTGGACCAAAGTCACTCAGTCAACTTTCATTGCTGAAGCAGGACTAGAACATCATCTCCTGATGATTGGTCCAAATCCACCTAGCCAGATTTCACGTCTAAGGAGGGACTAAAACTCACCGTTTCCTGCTTTCTAGTTTGGTGCCTTAACCATTGACTATAATGCGGTGTCAGAATAAGTGTGCAATTAGAGATTGTGATGCAATGGTTAAAGTAATCCAGATTGTCCCTCTTCTACTATGGAAGCCCATTAGATGCCCACCAATCTTTATCAGAGCAGATATGGGTCATGCACAAGTGTAAATACTCCTTTGCCCCACCAAACACTACAAGCAAGAGAACGTTTGATTTCCTGAGACATCACTTTGCAGGTTCAGCCTACAGTTGCCTTTTTTCTGAACGTCTCTTCCAGACTTCAGAGATCCTCGCAGCGTGCAGAATTGTACGCACCTTTAGCTAAACATGAAATCCTTTCCTCCAGAACCAGCCAGAATGGGGAAAAAAAACACCT
>JARGCV010000130.1:102500-129446 GCA_034064705.1 Bothrops alternatus
TCCAGTCGAAGATGTTCAAAAGATTACACACCTGAATTTGATGTCCAGACCCAGAATAGGATTTAGTGGGGAAACAAACAAAAAAACAACAACAACAGAACTTATAAATGTTACATTTTGTTTTTCGGCAAATTGCAATTAAATTCCCAATCTTACTAGAATGTAATAAAATAGGACTTTTTGCTTAAAAGTAAGTAGAGGAGATAATTTTTGGTTTAAAAAAAAAAAGATCAGATGCAAGAAAATAATACTCTGAAAATAATTCTGCTGTTTTCATAAGAAGTTGCTGCAGGAAAGTTAGATACATTTCTGACACCGAGAAGTAGATTTCTTACATGAACAACCTTGATAGAGTTGATAGGGTTTCAGAAGTGACACATTAACTTATGTGGACTGTTCTATAAACTAGGCCAGTTAAGTATTAAATGACTAGCATCCACTAGTTAAGGTGAGAGTCATGTTTGTGATCAAACTGGGAATCTATCTCATCCTAGATGATCTTATTGCCTCCCTAGGTGCAGTGGTGAGATTCAGATATGGGAACAACTGGTTCTCTGCATGGATGCCACTTCCGGAAGTCCATTCTCAGCCTGGGCAACAAAAAATTAGCTACTGGTTCTGCCGAAGTGGTGCGAACCGGCTGAATCCCACCACTGGCTAGGTGTTATGATTGGGACAATCAATTGTGGCTTGGTTTCCATGCATATCTCTGGAAAAACCTCTCTAGTTCTGAATGTAACACATGTTATCCACCTCTTCCTTCCATGATACATCATCTACAATGTTGAAAGGTGCCACCACCATTTTTGCTGCACTTTCCATGCTCCCAGACTTTGAAGCAAAACAGAGCTCCATGGAAAGGGATTATTTATTTATTTATTTATTTATTTATTTATTTATTTATTTATTTATTTATTTATTTATTTATTTGTTGGATTTATATGCCGCTCCTCTCCAAAGACTCGGAGCGGCTTACAACATACATAAAAACAGCATATCATAATCTGAATCCAAACAAAAAATATTTAAAAAAGAGAAACCCCCCACACATTCAACATTCACACAACAGTCCACAATCATCCCCAGGCCTTCCGGCAAAGATGGGTTTTAAGGTTCTTTCAGAAGGCCAGGAGAGTGGGAGAAACGCGGAATTCAGGAGGTAGTTGGTTCCAGAGGGCGGGTGCCACAACAGAGAAGGCCCTCCCCCTAGGGCCCACCAGACGACATTGTTTCTCTGACGGAATCCAGAGGAGGCCGACCCTGTGCGCTTTCACCGGTTGTAGGGAAGTATGTGGCAGAAGACGGTCCCGTAAGTGGAAGTTAGATCTGTATGGGTACAAATTTGGTTCAGTTTAGAGCCATGGTGGCACAGTGGTTAGAATGCGCCATGGCAGGCTAACTCACTGCTCACTGCCAGAAGTTCGATTCTGACCAGCTCAAGGTTAACTCAGCCTTCCATCCTTCCGAGGTCAGTAAAATGAGGACCCAGATTGTTGGGGACAACAGTCTGACTCTGTAAACCACTTAGAGAGGGCTGTAAAAACACTGTGAAGCAGTATATAACCGCTATTGCTAAGTGCTATTGCTATTTAACTCAGATTTCAGACAAATGTACATTTGAACAAACAGCTTTGGTAAAGAACACAAATTAATATCCCAACAATGCAAGTGGCACATGGAGATAAACCACATTTGTATACCAGTCAAAGCAGACAATTAATATAGATACAGATATAAATATAGAGATAGAGATAGATAGATAGATAGATAGATAGATAGATAGATAGATAGAGAGAGAGATAGAGAGATAGATAGAGAGAGACAGACAGACAGACAGACAGACAGACAGACAGACAGACAGACAGATTTGCTTGCACAAGCACAAAGCCGAAGACCCCAGCCTGAAGATGATGAGTGGGACCTCGTCGAAACATCGCCAAGATACTCTCAATGTTACACAGGAAAAGACCCAAATACACCAAGACCTGCATACCTATACCCGTGAAAAGAGAGAGAGAGAGAGAGAGAGAGAGAGACAGAGAGAGAGAGAGAGAGAGAGACAGAGAGACAGAGACAGAGACAGAGACAGAGACAGAGACAGAGACAGAGACAGAGACAGAGACAGAGACAGAGACAGAGACAGAGACAGAGACAGAGACAGAGACAGAGACAGAGACAGACAGAGACAGACAGAGACAGAGACAGACAGAGACAGAGACAGAGAGACAGACAGAGAGACAGACAGAAAGACAGAGAGAGACACAGAGAGAGACAGAGGGAGACAGAGAGAGACAGAGAGAGAGAGAGACAGACAAAGAGACAGAGAGAGAGAGAGAGAGAGAGAGAGAGAGAGAGAGAGAGAGAGAGAGAGAGACAGAGACAGAGACAGAGACAGAGACAGAGAGACAGAGAGACAGAGATAGATAGATAGATAGATAGATAGATAGATAGATAGATAGATAGATAGATAGATAGATAAATAGATAGATAGATAGATAGATAGATAGATAGATAGATAGATAGATAGATAGATAGATAGATAGATAGATAGATAGATAGGGTGTTTTCCAGTTGGGTATGAAATATCTGCAAGAAAAAAACCCTCAACCTCAAAGAGAACAAAGAATCCCACAGTTTAGCCTTGAGCTAAAAATATTCTCTTCTATCAGTGCAATTAAAAATGCTCAGAAGGAAATAAAAAGACCAGAACGCATCATTTCCAGGTACCACCACCTAGATAAACATGGATTAACACCAGACTAATCAAGCAGAAAACAACACCCTAATCAAGGAACTACAAGAAGAAAAACAAACATACAACAATATTAATAGGGCAAACTCCATAGACAGAAGGACTGCTTCACTTTAAAAGATGACTATGAACTTGAGAAAGATAATGAGAAGGGTGATGTTGGTGTTAAGAAGGTTTTTATATACCCCAAAAAAGCACTTCAATGAGAAATTGCAAAGGGCTAATCCATGAATCTATCTGTTTCTCGAGCTTGGTGATGCTAAGATGGGTGGACTTCAACTCTCAGAATTCTCCAACCAGCTTTGCTGAAAAAAAGTGCAACAAATTGATGACTGGGGAATTCTGGGAGTTCAAGTCCATCCATCTTGAAGTTGCCAAGCTTGAGAATTGCTGATCTAAGACGTATAGCAGGGGCACGCTGGCTGAGGAATTCTGGGAGTTGAAGTCCACAAATCATAAAAGAGCCAAGTTGGAAGACCCCTGTCTTAAATCTAACAAACAAAATGGAGGTTGGCTGAGGAATTATGGGAGTTGAAGTCCACAAGTCATAAAAGGGCCAAGTTGGAAGACCCCTGTCTTAGATTTAACAAACAAAATGGAGGCTGGCTGAGGAATTCTGGGAGTTGAAGTCCGCAAGTCATAAAAGGGCCAAGTTGGAGGACCCTTTTCTTAAATCTAACAAACAAAATGGAGGTTGGCTGAGGAATTATGGGAGTTGAAGTCCACAAATCATAAAAGGGCCAAGTTGGAAGACCCCTGTCTTAGATTTAACAAACAAAATGGAGGCTGGCTGAGGAATTCTGGGAGTTGAAGTCCGCAAGTCATAAAAGGGCCAAGTTGGAGGACCCTTTTCTTAAATCTAACAAACAAAATGGAGGCTGGCTGAGGAATTCTGGGAGTTGAAGTCCACAAGTAATAAAAGGGCCAAGTTGGAGGATCCCTCACATATAACGTTGTGGAACATATTGATGCTTTGCAATCCATACCACATAATCTCAAAGATCACAAAACAAGATCCTTTGGGCTTTATGTTTGCAACTGCAGAGAATCAAAACCAGCCTTTCTGCAACTTTATTATTATTATTATTATTATTATTATTATTATTAGTATTAGTATTAGTATTAGTATTAGTATTATTAGTATTATTAGTATTATTAGTATTAGTATTAGTATTAGTATTAGTATTAGTATTAGTATTAGTATTAGTATTAGTATTAGTATTAGTATTAGTATTAGTATTAGTATTAGTATTAGTATTAGTATCTGGTCTGTCTCTCCAAGTGTACACACAGAAATTGTCAAAGTTGAAGCGACACCAATCTTGCACAGGTTAATTTTATCTGGAGGAAAAAGCGACAAAGCAGGCCCTTAATTTCCAAGGGAAGTAATGACTTGCTGCTATGGAAACATGCTGATCCTCCTTGATAGGTAGCCCATGTCACCAAAGGAAATGTTACAATAATAAGAGGAATCCTCCAGTAATTTCAAATAACATTGAAGAAGGTGGAGAGGAAGTCATGAGTTATTTAAATATAATGAGGAAAATGAAGGTAATTAAAGAGGTAGTAAGGTGCCTCAAAAACCTGCTGCAGAGAGCAACCCTTCTTATACTCATTCAGGCGAATAATGATACGGGTAGTAGCTACTCACCCGTGAAGAGGACAAGTGGTACTTTAGGTGGCAGGGAACTGCTTCTCAAATGTATATATCCCTAAAGGTGAATCTGACAGATTTCACATATATGACTGCAGGTAAACATGTTTGGATACATTGTGTTGACACTTGCTCAGAAGGCATGCATTTAGAGCGTCTATTTACCGCAGAGATTCCAGTAATTTTATGACATCTACAAATTAGTTGTGTCATTTTCCTCAAAGCAGGTGACACCTTGTGCCAGGTAGAATATTAAGCTTCCCACGACGTCTTCCTTCCAGCAGAAGTCACCAGAAGACCCTGTGTGCTGGTAACATGCTCAAGCTGATGGAACAATAGAAGGACTTGTTAGAGTTTGTTTTAATTTTGCTTTGTTGTTGTTGTTGTTAGTCGCAAAATCATGTCCGACCCATCGCGACCCTACGGACAATGTTCCTCCAGGCCTTCCTGTCCTCTACCATCTTCTGGAGTCCATTGAAGCTCATGCCTACTGCTTCAGGGACTCCATCCAGCCACCTCATTCTCTGTTGTCCCCTTCTTCTCTTGCCCTCCATCTTTACCAGCATTAGGGTCTTCTCCAGTGAGTCCTTCCTTCTCATTAGGTGGCCGAAATACTTGAGTTTCAGCTTCAGGATCTGGCCTTCTAAAGAGTAGTCAGGCTTGATCTCCTCTAGGACTGACCAGTTTGATTGCCTTGCAGTCCAAGAGACTCCCAGGAGTCTTCTCCAGCACCAGAGTTCAAAGGCCTCAATTCTTCAGCGCTCAGCCTTTCCTATGGTCCAGCTTTCACAGCCATACATTGCAACTGGGAAAACCATGGCCTTGACTATACATACTTTTGTTTGCAGGGTGATGTCTTTGCCTTTTAGTATGCTGTCTAGATTTGCCATAGCTTTCCTTCCCAGGAGCAAGTGTCTTTTAATTTCTTGGCTGCAGTCCCCATCTGTGGTGATCTTGTTATTTTTTCCTATAGATTCTCAGTCCCTATTTGATAATGGCTCTTTTCCAGGGAGTCCTTCCTTCTCATTAGGTGGCCAAAGTACTTGAGTTTCCACTTCAGGATCTGGCCTTCTAAAGAGCAGCCAGGGTTGATCTCCTCCAGGCCTTCCTATTCTCTACCATCTTCTGGAGTCCATTGAAGCTCATGCCTGCTGCTTCAGGGACTCCATCCACCCACCTCCTTCTCTGTCGTCCCCTTCTTCTCTTGCCCTCCATCTTTCCCAGCATCAGGCTCTTCTCCAGTGAGTCCTTCCTTCCCATTAGGTGGCCAAAGTACTTGAGTTTTAACTTCAGGATCTGGCCTTCTCAAAAGCAGTTAGAGTTGATCTCCTCTAGGACTGATCGGTTGGATCGCCTTGCAGTCCAGGGGACTCACAGGAATCTTCTCCAGCACCAGAGTTCAAAGGCCTCCATTCTTTGGCGCTCAGCCTTTCTTAGGGTCCAACTTTCACAGCCCTACATTGCCACTGGGAAAACCAGGGTCTTGACTCTACACACTTTTGTTTTTTCTTACAGTTGTAATAAAAAAAATGGATGTTATGAAATCAGCGTAAAGCTAATTAACAACATCTTTATGATGGTAAGGTCTTTTCCTGGTGAATCAGGCAACCTATTAACGTCATGACGACTTCTAGGTTAAAATATTTCAGAGTTGGCATCTCTTACAAATCAGGGCAATCCAGTATTCTTTAGGACCGAAAACAGTGAACAAAACAAAGAACAAATTGCTGAGGAATGGCAGTATTTTATCCCAGGCCTTTGAATATTGACTTTGGAAGCTATATTTCCAGTGTGTGTACTTAAGTTATGAAATTACAGGTAGAGGTTTTATTGTTCAGTGTGACTGAGTTTGTAAAGTTAACTATATCCATCTTTCTTTTTAAGTAGTTGCATATTACAAAGCTTTCGTGGGTCATGGATGCTGGCCTTTCTAGAAATGCTATTATGTTGGTATAAAATGCTGTTATTTTTCAAGTACCTCTCTTTTTCTGTCTATTATTCAATTTATTGCTTTGTGCTGTGCAGTGAAATATAGTAGGATTCACTCTCTTGGATTAGTTCAATCAAAAGCTCTGTGTTCTTTTCCCCCCATCCAATCTCTCTCTTTTTTCTTTTTTTCCTAACCAGAAAGAAATCCCATTATTTCATCATTTATTAAATAGCTATTTTTACAGAGGGGGTGGACAGTTGTTTAAAACAAACAAGCATAAAAAACTGAGCAATGTACACAACCTTATAGTTTAACTTTACGATATGCATTCTCTATATAAAGAACGACTAAGGGGGATAGGATAGCAGTGTTCCAATATTTGAAGGGCTCCTACAAAGAAGGGGGGGTCAACTGGAATACTACTTCCAGTTTTGATCACCCCATTATAAAAAAAAGATGTAGAACAGAACAGAACAGAGTAGACTAGACTAGACTAGACTAGACTAGACTAGAGCAGAGCAGAGCAGAGCAGAGCAGAGCAGAGCAGAGCAGAGCAGAGCAGAGCAGAGCAGAGCAGAGCAGAACAGAACAGAACAGAATATTTATTTATTATTTATTATTCGGATTTGTATGCCGCTCCTCTCCGAAGACTAGAACACAAAATAATAGAAAATGAAAAAGCTAAAGTGGCTCTGGGGCATCTGCAATCCTAAAACATCTGGAGCATCACTTGAACATCATGGACATTGGCAAAATCACCACTAGTCAATTGCAAAAGGCAGCTTGATTTGCAACACTTACATTCTATGATGATACCTTTAATGCATCAAAGAAATATCTGCCTACCCCAGGTCCTTGGGAAGGACTTGATAGGCTGACAATAATGCTAAATCCAGTCTAACGATCTGGCTGGCCATGCAACCAACCATAATATCCACAATAACAACTGCATTTGGACATTTGTCCTTGCAACAATCAACTGTTGAAGAAAATTAACTTTTGCATCAATAGGCATTGTGCCGTTGACTCTCTGAGAAAGTTTTTAGGTCTCACATTAAATTCAATCACTTAAATGTGAGCCAGCAGTGTGGGGCAGCAGCCCAAAAAGCCAACACAGTCCTAGGTTGTGTTAATAAAGGGATAGAATCAAAATCACGGGAACTACTAGTACCACTTTGCAATGTCTTGGTATGGCCAAACCTGGAATACTACTTCCAGTTTTGATCACCCCATTCTAAAAAAAAAAAGATGTTGAGACTTTGGAAAGAATGCAGAGAAGAGCAACAAAGATGATCCAGGACCCAGAGGCTAAAACACACAAAAAGCCATTGCAGGATTTGGCTATATGTTTAATCTAGTGAAAGGGAGGACTAAAGATGACATGATAGAAAGGTTCCAATCTTTGAGAGGCTGCCAGAAAGAAAAGGGGATAAACCCATCTTCCAGAGAAGGCAAGACAAGAAACAATGGATGGAAACTAACAAAGGAGAGAATCGACCTAGAACTAAGGAGAAATTTCCTAATGATGAGAGCAATCAACCAATGCAACGGCCTACTTTCAGAAGTTGTGGGTGCTCCATCACTGGTAGGTTTCAAAAAGAGACTATTATTTGAAATAGTATAGGGATTTTTGCTCGAACAGGGCATTGAACACCTCCCAGGTCCCTTCCAACTGTAATATTTTATGTTCTATATTCTTCAAAAAACAGAAGTAATGCTGTATTGGGGCCGGCAAATAAATACTAAATAAGTTGTTATGATACTAATGATTTAGTAGGGCCTGTGCTTCTTTGCCCATCATTACAAAAATATTATGAATGTCTACAAGTTTAAAATGGCACTGACACTTGAGCTACAGCACCTATTGAAATTTAATCTAACCTGAAAAGCAGTAATTTTCTTCAAATAACATGTGTTACCGTACACTTTACCCTCTTCAGCATTAATCCACATTTGAAGGGGAGATGAATGTTTCAACAGACTGGCTAACAGAGTTTAAGAATGTAGGGCATGCAAAACAACTACACTCACCATGATACTTCTGATCCGGTACATTCTTAACTAGATGTTAGCTTAGAGGATGGATAAGAGGTAAAATAAGAGGTAAGAAGAATTAGTACTGCTTTATAAAACCCGAGTGAGGCCACACCTGAAATAGTGCAATCAATTTTGGTCACCATACTATAAAAAAGTGTTGAGACTTTGGAAAAAAATCAGAGAACAGCAACTAAGATGATCCAAGGCCTGGAGATCAAAACATACAAAAACAGCTGCGGGACTTGGGTTTGGCTAGTCTCAAGAAAAGAAAAAACAGGAGAGACATGATAGCAGTGTTCCAGTATTTGAGGGGCTGCCACAAAAGATGAGGGGCTCAAACTATTATCCAAAGCAAATGAAGGCAGGACAAGAAACAATGGTTGGAAATTGACCAAAGAGAGAAGCAACCTGGAATTAAGGAGAAAGTTCCTGACAGTGAGGACAATTAACCATTGAAATATCTTGCCTTCAGAAATTGTAGGCACTCCATCACTGGAGATTTTTAAGAAGAGACTAGACAGTCACTTGTCTGAGATGGTATAGGTTCTCCTGCTGGAGCAGGGGGCTGGACTAAAAGACCTCTAAGGTCCCTTATAGATTCCATTCCATTCCATTCCACTCCACTCCACTCCACTCCACTCCACTCCACTCCACTCCACTCCACTCCACTCCACTCCACTCCACTCCACTCCACTCCACTCCACTCCACTCCACTCCATTCTATTCTATTCTATTCTATTCTATTCTATTCTATTCTATTCTATTCTATTCTATTCTATTCTATTCTATTCTATTCTATTCTATTCTATTCTATTCCTCTTCATAAAGAAAGAAAAGAGAAGGAAAGTTTGTAATAGATTTTTGTTTTCTATTCTATTCTATTCCACTTCCTAAAGAAAGAAAAGAGAAGGAAAGATTGTAATAGATTTTTGTTCTAGATTTGTTCCTGAAAACACTGCAAGTTGCCTAAGGAAAAACAAGCAACATATTCCCTGTAACTGTTGTTTTGGACAATTTCCAAATTAATCCAAGGCAAATCGTAGAAAGTTGGTCCTTGACTGCTTCTGAGCAAACACATCAATAACTTGAAAACAAATGGATTGAAGCAAGATAGGGACTCTTGCTGATAAAAAGCGGGTTTGCAGGCCAAAAGCTCTGAATTCAATACTTGGTAAAACTAAGAAATTCTTAGACCAAAATCAGTCACGAATGATTTCAGGATTCATGCTGTGCCTTTATAAAATCCCTTATTTTTACATTATTCTTCTCCCCTGCCCTAAAAAAAAAAAAAAGACAAAATGTGAGACAAACAAGTCAGTTTTAAGTCACCACATGTCCTTATCAAATTCCCTCTCATTTACTTGACAAAGGCTATGATAGCTGTGTTGGGATATTTGAGGGCTGCCCCAAAGAAGAGGAAGTCAACCTCTTCTCCAAAGTACTAGAAGGTAAGAGAAGAAACAACAGATGGAAACTAACCAAGCAGAGAAGCAACCTGGAACTAAGGAGAAAATTCCTGAGAACAATTAGGAACAGCTGGCCTCTAGAAGTTGTGGGTGCTACAACACTGGAGGTTTTTAAGGGAAAAAAATGGACAGCCATTGGTCTAAAATGGCATAGAGTCTCATAGTTGACTCTATGGACTAGAAGACCTCCAGAGTTTAGTTTAGTTTAGTTTTAATTAGATTTTTATGCCGCTCCTCTCCAAAGGACTTGGAGCGGCTAACAGCATGAACAAAAACAACACCACAGCATTAAAAAAAAAACCAAATCTACAAAGCATTTAAAAGACCCCCCAAACACATTCATCATGCACACACAATCACAGTCATCCCCAAGCCTGCCAGCATAGATAAGTTTTTAGATTCTTCTGGAAGGCCGGGAGAGTGGGGGGAACACGGACTTCAGGGGGCAGTAGGTTCCAGAGGGCGGGCGCCACAACAGAGAAGGCCCTCCCCCTAGGGCCCGCCAGACGGCATTGTTTCGCTGACGGGACCCGGAGGAGGCCGACCCTGTGCGCTCTCACCGGTCGTAGGGAAGTATGTGGCAGAAGACGGTCCCGTAAGTATCCTGGTCCCATGCCATAAAGGGCATTGAGAGTCCCTCTCAACTCTTAATCTGTGTTCAAGTTTGTAGCCATATTTTAATCAGGGTTATGCCTACAGTTTGGATTTTGTAAACAAGGTATTTTTTCCCCTACCAAATTGGGCAAACTTTCATATTGCTCCCTCAATTCATCTTGGAATGGTGCATGTTCGTGTTCCCTTTAACAGCCATGAAAAGATTCCTAATGAAGATGCATGGATTTTTGAAAGGGCATAGGAAGTACATGCCATTGAGTGTTCCTCAGTGAAACAGTGTCCACAAAACAATCTTTCCACTAATCATTTTTTTTTAAAAAAAGAAAGAAATATGACATGCAGTAATGCACCAGTCAACCAATAGGAAACTACACCCAACCAAAAACCAAATGTACAGGTATAGTATAGGGGGTACCTTGCTCAATAGTAGTAACTGTTAGAGGGACCTCTGAGTCCTAGTGGAGAATCGCTTAAATGTGAGCCAGCCGTGTGCTGCAGCTGCCAAAAAGGCCAACACAGTGCTGGGCTGCATTAACAGAGGGATAGAATCAAGATCATGTGAAGTATTAATACTACTTTACAATGCCTTGGTAAGGCCACACTTGGAATACTGCATCCAGTTTTGGTCACTACAGTGTAAAAAAGTTGTTGAGACTCTAGAAAGAGTACAGAGAAGAGCAACAAAGATGATTAGGGGACTGGAGGCTAAAGCATATAAGGAACGGCTGCTGGAATTGGGTATGTCTAGTTTAATGAAGAGAAGGACGAGGGGGAACATGATAGCAGTGTTCCAGTATCTCAGGGGCTGCCCCAAAGAAGAGGGAGTCAAGCTATTCTCCAAAGCCCCTGAAGGCAGGACAAGAAGCAATGGATGGAAACTCATCAAGGAGAGAAGCAACCTAGAAGTAAGGAGAAACTTCCTGACAGTTAGAACAATTAACCAGTGAAACAACCTGTCTCCAGAATTGGTGAATGCTCCAACACTGGAAGTTTTTAAGAAGAGACTGGACGGCCATTTGTCTGAAATGGTATAGGGTTTCCTGCCTGAGCAGGGGGTTGGACCAGATGACCTCCAAGGTCCCTTCCAACTTTATTATTATTATTATTATAAATATGATACATAGAGTTGCCCAAAGAACACATTCTATTAGAGAGAAATTCCCTGAGCATGGGCTCCAACACAAGACCAAAAACTCAGAAGACTAAACCACTGATCTCTGTGACTGATCCAGATTAGATTCTGGGACACATATATTTGCCGTCATTTGTGAGGCATGACAGTATATTTATGTATGAGCAAGGTGCAGTTGTGGGATTCAGCTGATTTGTACCAGTTTGGTAGAAGTGATTGCTATTTTGCTGCATTTGGAGAACCAGCTGGCTTCCAGAAGTCCAATGTAGGCTTTGGAGGCCTGGAGAAGGCCTCCCAGGCCTAGAACAGCCCACTGGAAATATGTGGATGCCACTTACGGAAGTCCATTCTAGGCCTCAGAGGCCTCCCAGACCTATAACGGCTCGCCGAAAGTGCATGGATGCCACTTCCGGAAGTCCATTCTAGGCCTCGGAGGCCCAGGCCTGCATCAAATAAGAGAACCAGTTGTTCAGGTATTTGAATTCCACCACTGGCAAGGTGTTTAAGTTCTTTTTGCAAGACCTGAATTATGCAAAAGATCCTTTCTGAGGAAAGTTTTATGAAAAGGTGAGCTAAAAGAATAAACTTTTCCTTCTAGCCAAAACAAAATTCACCAACATTGACATTTGTGTTGTATTGTTCCATTTCCATCCATCAACAACCTACTCTTTCTGGAACTTTCTCCCACATCTTCTCATATTTAGGAGATTCTTTTTTCCATGAATGTTCTACCCTTCATTGTCTCAAAGCCTTGGTGGGCAGAAGTCCTGAAGGAGAACTTTACAAATACTCCAGGTGCCGTAAGTAGAGAGCAGGTTGCATTCGTATCATTTCCAGAGCTTCTCGGTCTATCTTTAGTCACACTAGTTAGCTGCAAAAGAAAAAGCAAAGAGGATTAACTTAAATTTCCTATTATGCTCAATTACAAAAGGAAAGAAGCAACCTTGCGACATTACCCTTCATTACACAATTAAAAAAGGTCTCTATTCTGGTTCTGTATTTTCTCAAGGCTGCAGATGAGTTTTGAAAAGCCTGCCTAAGAAAAGAATTAGGTGCATCTGATCGAGTTTTTAGATCCTGGCTGCCGGAGGGCCCTGTCATGTGCATCGCAAATTGAAGGCAGGAGAAGATGCCAACGTGTTATGTCTTTGACAAGGGCTTCTTTAAAAATGGATGCTTTCTTTTGTGCACTCGTCAGTCCCAACGGACCCAACCTCGTCATCCTTGGCCTACCCTAACCTACATTCCGCAAAACTCTTGACTTTTCTTCAAGTTTTGCCTGGTGTGAAAAGAAAAGAAAGACACCTAAGAAATAGAAAGGCTAATCAACAACCTATTTAAGCTATTCTCGGATGAAATGAAGCTTTGTGCAACGCTTCAAAAAGCCAACACAGTTTTGTAACTTAAATATGGGGCGAAGCATGTCGTCTTTAGTAAGTCAGGAAACTCCTTACACCTTTATTCCAGTGTGTTCTTCTCTTCTGACTCTTTCTACTTTTCCATCTTCTATTTTCTTTTTTAATGTGCAAAATACATCCCCAGTCCCATTTCTGCAATATATGCGGAAATTCAAGTTCTCCCTTTATAGCTTTTAAATAGGCAGCTTGCTGAAAAGTTTCCTAATAGGAATCTATGAAATATCTACCAAACAATGTTACATCCTTTTATAGGACCTATGACAAATAATAGATTTTCTTGCGATTAAAACACACACACACACACACACACACACACACACACACAATATGTCCTGGAGTACTTCATGGATATTCACAAAACCCACAGGTAACAATTATTCAACCAAACTTAGTATTGATACAAGTAATAACAAACTATAGTCTGGAACTATTCTGTGTAGATCAGAGACAGCAATAGCAAACACATACTCCAGAAAGAAGAATGGAATTAATCACAGCATTAAAGTTAACCTTAGAATAGAATAGAATAGAATAGAATAGAATAGAATAGAATAGAATAGAATAGAATAGAATAGAATAGAATAGAATAGAATAGATCTGGAAGGGACCTTGGAGATCTTCTAGTCCAGCCCTCTGCTCAAGCAGGAGAACCTACACCATCTCAGACAGTTTCTTCTGATTAGGAATGTATGTTATTGAACTATTGATTAACCCAGCCACCACGTTGCTTTTTAAATACTTAATTGCAAAATTTAAAAAACTAATAAAATATTATTAAAAAAAGAAGAAAGGTCTGGACTTTGCTGTTTCAGTCAAACTAAATCTCGTAATAATCAAATGGTCTAACCATTCCCAGCATAGTGAAGACTGAACTGTATTTGCCTAATATGGAAAAGAGAGGGAAGGAAGGAAGGAAGGAAGGAAGGAAGGAAGGAAGGAAGGAAGGAAGGAAGGAAGGAAGGAAGGAAGGAAGGAAGGGTGGGAGGGAGGGAGGGAAGGAGGGAGAGAAAGAAAGAAAGAAAGAAAGAAAGAAAGAAAGAAAGAAAGAAAGAAAGAAAGAAAGAAAGAAAGAAAGAAAGAAAGAAAGAAAGAAAGAAAGAAAGAAAGAAAGAAAGAAAGAAAGAAAGAAAGAAAGAAAGAAAAATAATAAACTTCTTAGTCATCAAAAGCTATGCACTCATTATAGATAAATGTGTTGCTTCTCATAAATTTGCTATGGATTATTTGAAAGACTCTTACTATCAATCTACTTTTGAATGAGTTGTCTACTTATAGCTCAAACAAATAATACTCCCAAAGAATTAAATGCACATGAAACTACTTGTTACCTGCAGGCAAAATCTTGTTGTCTTTGCAACCTTGATACAGCCAGAACAAACGTTTGCACTCTATTTGCATTAAAACATTACTTTTATTATTTTCTTAAATAATTACATGTTTGCTAGCTCTTGCTTCTAGTTACAAGCAAAATAAAATTACCCTGTATTATTATTATTATTATTATTATTATTATTATTATTATTATTATTATTATTATTATTATTATTATTATTACTATTGATCATCGCACAGTTAGCCAGATGTTCAGACTGGATTTGGCATTTTGTCTACCTATTGAGTCCTTCCCAAGGACCTGGGATAGGCAGATGTGGATGTTTGATGGTATTACAGATATCGTCGCAGGATGGAAGTGTTTCTTAGTAAGGCCACCTTTTGCAATTTACTACTACTACTACTACTACTACTACTACTACTACTACTACTACTACTACTATATAATAATAATAATAATAATAATAATAATAATAATAATAATAATAATAATAATAATAATAATAATAATAATAATAATAATAATAATAATAATAATAATAATAATATACAGTTCTCTGAGCAGATTTCCAGCAGGAGGGAAATGCAAATATTATTCTTGAAAGCAGATAAGCAGTTTGTTCTTGAGAAGTTTCAGATATACAGTAGAGTGGTGACTTTCCAAATTGTAAGGTTTGCACAATTCTAATGAGAAAAGTTGCAAAGCCATTAGCTTGGTGTATACTCATTGTGTTGATTGAAGGTAAAATAGCTTTATCTGGCCTTTGGAACTGAACAAATGTGTCAACGTAACTTGTAAAGAATCCAAACATGAGTTTTTTTTTTCTTTTTTCTTTTTACATTAATTTTGTGCTTCTGAGATAAAGATTTAATTGTACTGCTGGAAAGAACAAAGAGGAAAAAACATATTTACTGCTGTGGAGGCGCTCTGCTACATGAAGATTAGAACAGAAGTGAGAGAAAGTCTTCTCTACTTGCAATAAATTAACAAGCCTGTTTGGTCGCAAAACAAAATATTCTGGTTGAGAATATGACCCACAATGTTGAATCCTGTGAAAATCATTGCTTAGTTCTAAAATCTATGGGTGGCCTCCAGCACACATTAAATATTGATCTCCTTACTGGTTTTCTGAATTACTGCAATGTTTATGAAAATTTATTAGCACTTAGAACAAGTGTTATTAGTTCTACATCTACTCCTCTAGTGATGACAATCTTATACTTGTTGCCAAAACTTATCAACAAGAGTTAAAAATACTATAGGGAAGGGTTTTTTTAATTTTTAATTTTAAAAAGAAAAGGAATACAGTTGTGTTGTTTCTGTTGTATCTGCCTCATGCAAATTTAATTACATATCAACAAAGTATTGCTGAAGTCAAAGAATTTTCAATAAGTAAGGTAGAATTTCAATAGACTGACCAGAAAAATGTCAAGTTGTAACCTACTAGATCAGTGTTTCTCAACCTTGTCAATTTTAAGGCATGTGGACTTCAACTCCCAGAATTCCACAACCAGCAATGCTGGCTGTGGAATTCTGGGAGTTGAAGTCCACATGCTTTAAAATTGTCAAGGTTGAGAAACACTGTACTAGATCAACAGTAAACTCCTTGGCAATAAAAACATAACGGATTATGATAATCATTGTTGTTCAGCTAGAACAGAGGTAGGCAACCTTGGCCCCTTCATGACTGGTGGTCTTCAACTCCCAGAATTCCTGAGCCAGCCATGCTGAGGCGAAAGGGAGAGATTCCAAGCTGAGCCATGTTGGCTCAGGAATTCTGGGAGTTGAAGTCCACGAGTCATAAAAGAGCCAAGGTTGACTACCCCTGAGCTAGAACGTTGCATACAAATGGTAATTCTTCTAAAGGGATTCAGAGAGACATGCCTTTTCATCTGCAACTCCTATTCTTTGGAATTGATTGATTGATTGATTGATTGATTGATTGATTGATTGATTGATTGATAAAATGTGTACAGCTGTTCATCTGTGGTGGAAGCACTGGTGGAAGGAGACAGGGCCCCTCTAGGAGAAGTAAAGAGACATCCGAGCTTGGAGCTGGTCCTTAAAAGGAAACTTCTGAAGTCAAACCTTAGGTCTATATCTGCCATTTTCCAAGGGAAGGTAGACTGTCTGGCAAGATTCTTGTAATATAGGTGATCAGCAATGAAGTATCAACTCGCGCCTACCCACAAATTCTGCTTCAGATTGTTGGCACCTGACATTATCTCACCAATGTGACTCTGGGTGGTATATAATAAAACAGAACAATAAAAAAATAATAATGGAAAAGTCTTTAAGATGGAATAGAGCCATCTTGTGGGTCCCTGTTCCCGAGGGACTCCCAGGTCTGTTGGGAAAAAAAACCCCACATCTTGAGACATCTCTTGAATGGGGTTGGGTTGGAGAGGATGGGAGATAACCTAACCTTGGGAAAGGGAGGGAATGATGTTCCAATGATGCTATACCGAAAAAAAACCTCAAAACTTCCTCTATTGTAATGCTGCATTAACAGAATCTAGCACATGTGAAGGTACAAAATTCCCACCGGTATTTGAAACTGCTTGATCCAATAGGGTGAGTCCTTCCTAAGATTCTCCCTCTGAATGTTCAGCCTTTCAACAGAGGAATGAGTCTGTCATTTGTGCCTTTATAACTGTCTCATTTGGCATGGCAACCAAACCGGACAGGGACGGATTTCAATGAATAATTCGGACTGCAGAAAAAACCAGTTTCATCCAGCCTGACTTCCATTGAGAACCTGTACACTGCACGGACTGAGAAAATGTCCACGGACTCCTTATATCCTGGACATAAACTGTTTAACCTCCTTCCCTCAGGACACTACTACAGGGACATTTCATTCCAAAATGATTAGACCCAAAGACAGCTTTTTCCATTAGGCCATCACTCTGCTAAACAAATTCCTTGTGTGTCCAGTCACAATTGGCCAGTCAAGAATATTCTATTCTATTCTATTCTATTCTATTCTATTCTATTCTATTCTATTCTATTCTATTCTATTCTATTCTATTCTATTCTATTCTATTCTATTCTATTCTATTCTATTCTATATTTCCTATTCTATTCTATTCTATTCTATTCTATTCTATTCTATTCTATTCTATTCTATTCTATTCTATTCTATTCTATTCTATTCTATTCTATATTTCCTATTCTATTCTATTCTAGTCTAGTCTAGTCTGTTCTATTCTATTCTATTCTATTCTATTCTATTCTATTCTATTCTATTCTATTCTATTCTATTCTATTCTATTCTATTCTATTCTATTCTACCCTAATCTAAACTCTTATTCTACTCTACTCTACTCTACTCTACTCTACTCTACTCTACTCTACTCTACTCTACTCTACTCTACTCTACTCTACTCTACTCTACTCTACTCTACTCTACTCTACTCTACTCTACTCTATAGTCTAGTCTAGTCTGTTCTACATTCTATTCTATTCTATTCTATTCTATTCTATTCTATTCTATTCTATTCTATTCTATTCTATTCTATTCTATTCTATTCTATTCTATTCTATTCTATTCTACCCTAATCTACACAACTCTTACTCTACTCTACTCTACTCTACTCTACTTTACTCTACTCTACTCTATACTCTACTCTACTCTACTCTACTCTATAGTCTAGTCTAGTCTAGTGTGTTCTACATTCTATTCTTTTTTTTAAAATTCTTTTATTAAAACAATCAACATTGAACATAAAAACATATTATGCAGCAATCATCATGGCACCTGATATACAATACTAAGTATTAGTCGTTGAAAACGTCTGAATTAGTAAGCCTTTTTCCACTCCTCGCATCTAGCCTCAACTATACTCCTGTTACACTTTGTTTGATTGGTGTTTCTCTTATCTGGTTCCATATTAATGTGATCAACATTAAACCAAAGATCCTATTGCTAAACAATCATCCCAGAACATAGCATACAACATTAGGTATTAATCTTTGTAAACATCTGTTTTAGTAAACGTTCTTCCCTTCTCCCTTCCCTCTTCAAGTATACTCCGAATACATTTTGTTTGGTTGGTGTTTCTCTTATATATGGTCTATCTACTGTATCTAGTCTATTGCATATTGTTCGTTTGCGCTTCTGAATTGACTTCATCCCATTACTAGTGCAATCTTTTATAGTCCCTAACCAGAGATCCTGAGGTAAAAGTTTCATATCCTGAGGTAGAGATTCAGTCTGCTTTAACAGTATTAAAGCAAACAACATTAGTCATAAGGTTATGTTAAGAGGCATTAGTTATAGAACATATACATTCAACATTGGGTGTTAGTTTTTGTAAACTTTTGATTTGTTAACCCTTCTTCCCTCCTCCCATCGAGCCTTAGCTAAACGCCAGCTGCATTCTGTTTGATTGGTGTCTCTCTTGGATATAGTCTATCCACTGTTTCCAGTCCTTCTATTCTACTATTCTGTTCTGTTCTGTTCTGTTCTGTTCTACTTTTTGAGCAACAAGGATACCCATCCTACTGACTAATTGTACCTGGATGCACAAGGTATCTTTCAGTTAACAGGAAAACTGGACTGTTCTATTCTATTTTAAGGGCTCCTGCCTCTTTTCTCTGATCATTTTCTAGGCAGTATCTTTTCCATTTGTCCCTCAATGTCACCATTACAACTTTGAAAATATAATCTTGTTCACCCAGTGCACGATGCAAATGCTTGGCACGGAAGGGAAAAATGAATCTATTTTTGTTCATAATTTGTGCTTGTGAACCTTCACATGCAATCTTCCTCCTGGGTGTACCTTTTTTAGTTACCGCCTCTGAAGGCAGAACATTATTCAGAAGGCATTTTGGGGTGAAGCCTTTGGACAAAAGCATTGCATGTCATGCATGAATTCAGCAGCGGCCAGTTTATATGGAAAGTATGACGCAAATGCAATGCAACATGAGGATCAAATTGTATGATGTGCTGATAGATTGAGAGGACTTCTGAGGTTCAACCTCTTGAGAAAACCATCTCTCTCTACTGTATATTTGAATCTTTCCAGCTCTAAAACAATTCACTAGAGTTAGAAGCCTTTTTTTTTCCACCCCTCTACAAATATCTTTCCATGCTCTGTCTGTTTGGCAGGGCATAAAGTCCCAGAAGTTGCAGTTTGGTACTGAGTTGAAGGTTTAGATTGCTCCAGGGAAGTACTCGCATAAGCATTTTTTTAATGCTTTGGGGAGACTTACAGCACTGGCCTTAACTCACGTTCTCCATTCTGTACAGCAGCGGATGTTTCAGAAAAGAAAAAAAAAACCCTCTGCAGATGGATCTGTAGGAAGAGGGGAAATGATAGGTCTGCTTTGCATATTTAAGGGCTGCCCCAAAGAAGAGGGAGTCAACCTATTCTCCAAAGGACCTGAAGGAAGGACAAGAAGCAAGGGATGGAAACTCGTCAAGGAGAGGAAAAATCGAGAACTAAGGAGAAATTTCCTGACAGTGAGAACAGTCACTCAATGGAACGGCCTCCCTCCAGAAGTTGGAGGTGCTTCATCACTGGAGGTTTTCAAGAAGACATTGGACAACCATTGGCTTGAGGGTCTCCTGCTCGTACAAGGGGTTGGATTAGAAGACCTCCAAGGTCCCTTTCAACTCTGTTGTTTTGTTCTATTCTGTTATGCTCTACCACTTTGGGCAAGCTTTTAGGGTTTTGCTGTTTTTAGGGACACTGATTTTCCCATGTTTATACTGATAGTCCTTGCTTTACAACCAATTGTTTAGCAACTGCTGGAAGTTACAAGAATGCTGCAAAAAAAAAAAAATAACAGAATGACTAGTCCTGGCACTTATAACTTATAAGTGGGTGCTCCATCATTGGAGGTTTTTAAAAAGAGACTGGGCAACCATTTGACTGAAATGGTATAGGTTCTCCTGCTTGAGCAGGGGGCTGGACTAGAAGACCCCCAAGTTCCCTCCCAGCTCTATTCTATTCTATTCTATTCTATTCTATTCTATTCTATTCTATTCTATTCTATTCTATTCTATTCTATTCTATTCTATTCTATTCTATTCTATTCTATTCTATTCTATTCTATTCTATTCTATTCTGTTCTGTTCTATTCTATTTCATATTCTATCCTATCCTATCTATTCTATTCTATTGTATTCTATTCCATATATTCTATTCTATTCTATTCTATTCTATTCTATTCTATTCTATTCTATTCTATTCTATTCTATTCTATTCTATTCTATTCTATTCTATTCTATTCTATTCTATTCTATTCTATTCTATTCTATTTCATATTCTATCCTATCCTATCCTATCCTATCTATTCTATTCTATTCTATTCTATTCCATATATTCTATTCTATTCTATTCTATTCTATTCTATTCTATTCTATTCTATTCTATTCTATTCTATTCTATTCTATTCTATTCTATTCTATTCTATTCTATTCTATTCTATTCTATTCTATTCTGTTCTGTTCTGTTCTATTCTATTTCATATTCTATCCTATCCTATCTATTCTATTCTATTGTATTCTATTCCATATATTCTATTCTATTCTATTCTATTCTATTCTATTCTATTCTATTCTATTCTATTCTATTCTATTCTATTCTATTCTATTCTATTCTATTTCATATTCTATCCTATCCTATCCTATCCTATCTATTCTATTCTATTCTATTCTATTCCATATATTCTATTCTATTCTATTCTATTCTATTCTATTCTATTCTATTCTATTCTATTCTATTCTATTCTATTCTATTCTATTCTATTCTATTCTATTCTATTCTATTTCATATTCTATCCTATCCTATCCTATCCTATCCTATCCTATCCTATCCTATCTATTCTATTCTATTGTATTCTGCAATCTATATTCTCTGTTCTATTCTGTGTTGTCTATTCTATTCTATTCTATTCTATTCTATTCTATTCTATTCTATTCTATTCTATTCTATTCTATTCTATTCTATTCTATTCTATTCTATTCTGTATTCTGTATTCTGTATTCTGTATTCTATATTCTATATTCTATATTCTATATTCTATTCTATTCTATATTCTATATTCTATATTCTACATTCTACATTCTATTCTACATTCTACATTCTATTCTATTCTATTCTATTCTATTCTATTCTATTCTATTCTATTCTATTCTATTCTATTCTATTCTATTCTATTCTATTCTATTCTATTCTATTCTATTCTGTATTCTGTATTCTGTATTCTGTATTCTGTATTCTGTATTCTATTCTATATTCTATATTCTATATTCTATATTCTATATTCTATATTCTATATTCTATATTCTATATTCTATATTCTATATTCTATATTCTATATTCTACATTCTACATTCTACATTCTACATTCTATTCTATTCTATTCTATTCTATTCTATTCTATTCTATTCTATTCTATTCTATTCTATTCTATTCTATTCTATTCCATTCCATTCCATTCCATTCCATTCCATTCCATTCCATTCCATTTATGACCATTGTAGAATCCCCACAATGACATGATCAAAACTTATATTCATGACTTTTTTGTGATCTCTTTCTGCGACCTTCTGCCAAGCAAAGTCAATGGGGGGGGAACAGGTTCACTTTAGAACCGTGTTACTCTCTTAACAGCTGTAATGATTCACTGAACATCTGTGGCAAGAAAGGTCGTCAAATGGGGCAAAGTTGACTTAACAAATGTCCCACTTAGCGACATAACTTGTGGTTGTGTGTAGCGGACTACCTTTACTTCAAAATAAGCAGACAAACAATTTGTTCGGTGCAATAGGTGAGGAATATTAACAGAAAAGGTGGGGTCCCATTCGTATAAAAAGGGGACATTCTGGTGCTAACATTTCATTTGCTAGCAGGAGAAACATTTATTTATTTTTTATTTATTTATTTAATTTGACTTCTATGCCGCCCTATTCCGGAGAACTCAGGGCGGCTCACAACATAATAGAAATCACCAATAAAATACATGAATATAAAAACCCCTAAGTTAAAAAAGAAAAAAAAACAATCATTCCACAAACATACACACAAACATACACTGGCTAGGGGCAAGACGTTATAACATCCAGTCTCCTTTCCCAAATGCTAACCAGGTTTAAGCTTGTGGAACAAGGACTCTTTCAGTAGGCTTTGAGCACTTTCTGATCAAAAAACCCTCTTGTCTGTCCCCACAGAGATGAGATTGTTTAAAAGTTTTGGTTTACCACTCCGACAATAGTTCCAGCATTCATCCCTTGATGCCATCTGGAAGAAGTTTGCGGAGCAGCCGCATCTGTTCTGTAAAGTTTATGCTTTCCCTTTCCAGAAAAAAAAAAGAAAGAAAAAGAAAAGAAAAGATGATTGTCCCTGAATTAAACTGTTACTAAAAGTATCACAGGAGAAAAGTCATCCGTTCAACCGTTGGCAGCGTAACACGTTTGATAGAACAACTTACACTTTCTCCTTTGCTGAAATCAGAAATAATTTGCAGGAAGGTGCATGGGGGGGGGGATTGTTCAATCAGCAAAGGAAGGAGGCTATTTTTTTTTAATCTGAAGTTTGCAGTTATCATTTTTGATAGTGAAAAGGTTCTCCTCAAAATGACCCAGACATCATGTTGCCAGAAAGGGAAGAGGCAGGAGAGAGAGTGAGAGAGAGAGAGAACCCACATGCATAGTGCTACATGAAGAGAGCTGTTGGGACCTCAGCTGTCAGTTACGGAAGAGAAATTGTACAGCTTATCCATTTATCTTCCCTAGTGATGACATCCAAGGTCTCCAAGCCTTTTTCCTCATCACTAAAGATTTCTTATGCAATTCCAGCAAGAGAAGATGTCCCATCCTTTATAGGGAAGGCTCAGCCATTCATATTTTGGACAGCCAGACACTTGCTAACAGTTTGAAA
The DNA here is from genome assembly GCA_034064705.1 of Bothrops alternatus. Lineage (NCBI taxonomy): Eukaryota > Metazoa > Chordata > Lepidosauria > Squamata > Viperidae > Bothrops > Bothrops alternatus. The sequence goes on from JARGCV010000130.1 coordinate 125,729, forward strand.
ATATTGCACAGCAGTTAGAAATAAACTTTCAGTAAGATTTACCCTAACTAAAATTTGATGAACCGGCCTTCCTTCCTTCCTTCCTTCCTTCCTTCCTTCCTTCCTTCCTTCCTTCCTTCCTTCCTTCCTTCCTTCCTTCCTTCCTTCCTCCCTCTCTCCTTCCCTCCCTCTTTCTTTCTTTCTTTCTTTCTTTCTTTCTTCCTTCCTTCCTCTCTCCCTCCCCTTCTCCCTATCTTTCCTTCCTTCCTTCCTCCCTCTCTCCCTCTCTCCTTCCCTCCTTCCCTCTTTCTTTCTTTCTTTCTTTCTTTCTTTCTTTCTTTCTTTCTTTCTTTCTTTCTTTCTTTCTTCTCTTCTTTCTTTCTCCTTCCTTCCTTCCTTCCTTCCTTCCTTCCTTCCTCCCTCTCTCCTTCCCTCCCTCTTTCTTTCTTTCTTTCTTTCTTTCTTCCTTCCTTCCTCTCTCCCTCCCCTTCTCCCTATCTTTCCTTCCTTCCTTCCTCCCTCTCTCCCTCTCTCCTTCCCTCCTTCCCTCTTTCTTTCTTTCTTTCTTTCTTTCTTTCTTTCTCTTTCTTTCTTTCTTTCTTTCTTTCTTTCTTCCTTCCTTCCTTCCTTCCTTCCTTCCTTCCTTCCTTCCTCTCTCTCTCCCTCACTTCGTTCATTCATACATTCATTCATTCATTCTCTCTTTACTTTTCTCACAAAAATATAATCTGTTTCCCTGGTCATTTACATTCTTTTAGAGAGTCGTTGAGGCCACCTGGAGCCTTCTTGGCTGCAGGATGTTTTCTGCCTTACCTGAGGACACAGTTGAACCTCCAAATGGCCTCAGCATGACCCTCTAAAAGGAGGCAAAGGACCAGCGGTCTGCAAGGAGTATCAATCCTTCCATCTCCCCACCACCCAGTCAGAGCTGAAGAAGCTTCCTGGATGAGAAGTGAAACGTCTTCAAAGAAAAAATAAGGAAGTCCAGTTGCCTTTTGAGAAGGCTTCTTTGGGACAACCATCACCTGGATGACTGACCATCTCTGTAGACATTTGACAGTGAGAATATAAACACTTCAATGTTGTTTCCAGGAAGCATACAGTACTTAATGCTCAGTAGGTAATCAATAATCACAGGCAGTATTATATATAATATACTGCCTATGATTATTGATTATATATGAGCTACCTACCTACCTACCTTTGGTTTTCTTTTCAGAAATCGGCTATGGCAGACGCCAGACAGTTATGGATAAAGTCACTAAAACAGAGTCTCTGTTCCGAATGCTTCCTAAATGAGCTATGTATATATGACACCTGAGCCACAACTTGTAGCAAATGTCAGCCGTAAAGGCTAGAGCTTAATACAAAGGTATATTATTGTTGTCCTTTGCGAGGAACAGCTCTACCAAATGACAGAGATGGCTGCAAGTTAAGACAGGGGAAGCGCTCTGAAGAAGCCCTCTGTAATTTGATCTGACAGAGGCAGGAATGTGAACGACCTCTCTCTCGGCAAATTACACTGCGTGTGGGTCCCTGATTAATGACTAAGGTGAACCATTTGCAAATTACAAGGGGACGAATGGAAAGGAACGGGTCTCAAGCCCATATACTTGCCAGATAGGAGAAAACGGAGGGAGTCACTCTAGCTGGCTTCTGCCTGCAAGGTTGTCCCCTGGGCTATTAAACAAGTCAGAAAACAATGTGGCATCTGCCTACACAGATTAAAAATTTAAAAAGGGTGTGCTTCTACAAACACAACTACATGATGCCTTGCATTAAAAAAAAACTTAGAGAATTGGCTGGGCAGCCAATAGGCTTGCCTGGTGTCAACTCTACAATGAATTTGGCTGCAGCCATCTTTCTCATTCTTGGTTGCCACGTGAAATGAAGCAGTGAAACAACTTAACCCCAGAAATCATGGGCAGCCCATCACTGGGCATCTTTAAGAAAAGACTAGACACCTGTCTGAGATGGTATAGGTTCTCCTGCTTAACCAGGGGGCTGGACTAGAAAATGTCCAAGGTCCCTTCCAGCTAGATGTTAATGTTGCTAACATTGGATGTTTTTGCTTTGACAATAGTTGGAGATGCAACCATTTTCTTCTTATGTTTTACTCTTAGAGAGAGTTAGAGTTAGATGGTGCTGGGGGGAGGAATGTGCATGAGAGTTTAGCTAAACATAACAATACTGGACCTAGTGTGTGAACCAAGGTTATTGAAACAAGAGACGATAAGAATTGGCGGGCTGGAGAACTGGAGGGAAAGTCTGCATTTCAAACTAATTGGAGAAGGTGATTTATGACAGTTAATTAGAGGAGGGAATTGTGCTTTGATACTATGTGCCCAGAGGAGGGGAATCCAGTTTTTGGCATCAACTGTGTTAGTGCCGATGTTATGCTACTCAAATAAAGATTCTTTAAGGTAAACAATGCCTGGAAGTTCTTTGAAGAGTTTCATCTGTCAGAACCATGACACTATAATTCTATTATTATTATTATGGGAGGGTGTGTGGTGTCTCTTTACTAGTCTAAACAATTCTGTGTCCCGTGGGAACTAAGGTCATTCTATCGGGCATGTTGGAGGGTTGGGAGTTTTGTTAGAAAGCCTGCCAAACTATTCTGTTTAGGGAAGGCAGATGATTGCCTAGCACTGGGGGTGGGAAGTTTGACTTTGCAATGGTGTAACTCTTTGGGGGAAATTTCAGACTTGCTTTCACTTTTGATCATGCCAATATTTTGTAACCAATAAACATGTCCTATGAGGAAGCTTCTAGCCTCGGAGTTTTGATTTATTTGGCTCTATCTATCAGAACCATGACATCTGTTTGGTTTTTTTCTCTCTCAGCTGCAAAAATTGATATGAAAGAAAGAAAGAAAGAAAGAAAGAAAGAAAGAAAGAAAGAAAGAAAGAGGGAGGAAGAAAGAAAGAAAGAAAGAAAGAAAGAAAGAAAGAAAGAAAGAAAGAAAGAAAGGGGGAAGGAAGGAAGGAGGGAGGGGGAGGGAGGGAGGAAGGAAGGAAGGAAGGAAGGAAGAGTAAATCTTACTGAAAGTTTATTTCTAACTGCTGTGCAATATTTTCAAACTGTTAGCAAGTGTCTGGCTGTCTATAATATGAATGGCTGAGCATTCCCTATAAAGAATGGAACATCGTCTCTTGCTGGAACTGCATAACATAGATAGATAGATAGATAGATAGATAGATAGATAGATAGATAGATAGATAGATAGATAGATAGATAGATAGATAGATAGATAGATAGATAGATAGGATGGAGACAGATATAAATGTAGGATAGATAGATAGATAGATAGATAGATAGATAGATAGATAGATAGATAGATAGATAGATAGATAGATAGATATGATGGAGACAGACAGATATAAATGTAGATAGATGATAGATAAAGATAGATAGATAGATAGATAGATAGATAGATAGATAGATAGATAGATAGATAGATAGATAGATAGATAGATAGATAGATAGATAGATAGATAGATAGATAGATAGATAGGATGGAGACAGATATAAATGTAGATAGATAGATAGATAGATAGATAGATAGATAGATAGATAGATAGATAGATAGGATGGAGACAGATATAAATGTAGATAGATAGATAGATAGATAGATAGATAGATAGATAGATAGATAGAAAGAAGAAAGAAAGAAAGAAAGAAAGAAAGAAAGGGGGAAGGAAGGAGGGAGGGGGGAGGGAGGGAGGGAGGGAGGAAG
>JARGCV010000131.1:0-219948 GCA_034064705.1 Bothrops alternatus
CTGCTCAGCACAGGGAGCTGTGGAGACAGGTAGTCCTTCTGCTTACCATGTTGTACGTTCAAAGTTAGGTATAAAGTTACAACGGCACTGGAAAAAAGTGGCTTAGGACCGTTTTCCACACTTAAGACCGTTGCAGCTTCCCCACGGTCACGTGATCAAAATTCAGACACTTGGCAACTGGCATGTGCTTGTGACGGGTTGCAGCATCCCGGGGTCATGTGAACCCCTTTTGCGACCTTCTAACAACCAAAGTCAGCGGGGGAAGGCCAGAATCACTTAACAATTGTGTTACTGATAGTGAGAACAATAATTCAATGGAATATTTTGCCTTCAGAAGTTGTGGGTGCTCCATCACTGGAGGCTTTTAATAGAGGTTTGACAGCCAGTTGTCTGAAATATTACAGGATCTCCTGCCTGAGCAGAAGGTTGGACTATAAGACCTTCAAGGTCCCTTCCAGCTCTATTCTATTCTATTCTATTCTATTCTATTCTATTCTATTCTATTCTATTCTATTCTATTCTATTCTATTCTATTCTATTCTATTCTATTCTATTCCTATTCTATATTCTATTCTATCCTATTCTATCCTATCCTATCCTATTCTATTCTATTCTATTCTATTCTATTCTATTCTATTCTATTCTACTCTACTCTACTCTACTCTATTCTTCATTCCTCCATTCTATTCTATTCTATTCTATTCTACTCTATTCTACTCTACTCTACTCTACTCTACTCTACTCTACTCTACTCTACTCTACTCTACTCTACTCTACTCTATTCTTCATTCCTCCATTCTATTCTATTCTATTCTATTCTATTCTATTCTATTCTATTCTATTCTATTCTATTCTATTCTATTCTATTCTATTCTATTCTATTCTATTCTATTCCCTATTCTATTCCTATTCTATATTCTATTCTATCCTATTCTATCCTATTCTATTCTATTCTATTCTATTCTATTCTATTCTATTCTATTCTATTCTATTCTATTCTATTCTATTCTATTCTACTCTACTCTACTCTACTCTACTCTATTCTTCATTCCTCCATTCTATTCTATTCTATTCTATTCTATTCTATTCTATTCTATTCTATTCTATTCTATTCTATTCTATTCTATTCTATTCTATTCTATTCTATTCTATTCTATTCTATTCCCTATTCTATTCCTATTCTATATTCTATTCTATCCTATTCTATCCTATTCTATCCTATTCTATTCTATTCTATTCTATTCTATTCTATTCTATTCTATTCTATTCTATTCTATTCTATTCTACTCTACTCTACTCTACTCTACTCTATTCTTCATTCCTCCATTCTATTCTATTCTATTCTACTCTACTCTACTCTACTCTACTCTACTCTACTCTACTCTACTCTACTCTACTCTACTCTACTCTACTCTACTCTACTCTACTCTACTCTATTCTTCATTCCTCCATTCTATTCTATTCTATTCTATTCTATTCTATTCTATTCTATTCCCTATTCTATTCCTATTCTATATTCTATTCTATCCTATTCTATCCTATTCTATCCTATTCTATTCTATTCTATTCTATTCTACTCTACTCTACTCTACTCTACTCTACTCTATTCTTCATTCCTCCATTCTATTCTATTCTATTCTACTCTACTCTACTCTACTCTACTCTACTCTACTCTACTCTACTCTACTCTACTCTACTCTACTCTACTCTACTCTACTCTACTCTACTCTACTCTACTCTATTCTTCATTCCTCCATTCTATTCTATTCTATTCTATTCTATTCTATTCTATTCTATTCTATTCTATTCTATTCTATTCTATTCTATTCTATTCTATTCTATCCTATCCTATCCTATCCTATATTCTATTCTATTCTATTCTATTCTATTCTATTCTATTCTATTCTATTCTATTCTATTCTATTCTATTCTATTCTATTCTATTCTATTCTATTCTATTCTATTCTATTCCATTCTATTCGTATTCTATATTCTATTCTATTCTATTCTATTCTATTCTATTCTATTCTATTCTATTCTATTCTATATTCTATTCTATATTCTATTCTATTCTATTCCTATTCTATATTCTATCCTATCCTATCCTATCCTATCCTATCCTATCCTATTCCATTCTATTCTATTCTATTCTATTCCTATTCTATATTCTATCCTATCCTATCCTATCCTATCCTATCCTATCCTATCCTATCCTATCCTATCCTATCCTATCCTATCCTATTCCATTCTATTCTATTCTATTCTATTCTATTCTATTCTATTCTATTCTATTCTATTTCATATTCCTTATTCTATTCTATTCTATTCTATTCTATTCTATTTCATATTCCTTATTCTATTCTATTCTATTCTATTCTATTCTATTCTATTCTATTCTATTCTATTCTATTCTATTCTATTCTATTCTATTCTATTCTATTCTATTCTTATTCCACTTCTGTTATTCTGTTACATAGTTGATTTTATATCCATACAGACAATGGATATTCTCTCAAAAATATACCCCTCTATTATATTACATGCTCTCCACAAAGAATGCCACTCGCAAGGAAGGAAGTTGGAATGAAGCCTGCAGGGCTATAGCGACGAGTGAGTGTGTAATTTTAAAAAGCTGCTGCATTGTGTTACAGTAACTGGAAGCCCTGTATGGACTTTTCCCTGAAAACGGGAAAAAAATGAACTTGTGATTTATGACTGTAAAGATTAGAAAGGGTAGAATATCCAACGAAAGAAGCCATAATAATGATAGGATAAAACAGAAATGCATGTGTTACTGTTGCAAAGATCAAAAGCTGCTTCTTTTCTATTTTTTTTCTTTCTTTCTTTCTTTCTTTCTTTCTTTCTTTCTTTCTTTCTTTCTTTCTTTCTTTCTTTCTTTCTTTCTTTCTTTCTTTCTTTCTTTCTTTCTTTCTTTCTTTCTTTCTTTCTTTCCATGACCAAAGAGAGAAGCAACCTGGAACTAAGGAGGAACTTTCTAACAGTGAGGACAATTAACCAGTGGAACAGCTTGCCTCCAGAAATTGTGGGCACCCCATCACTGGAGATTTTTAAGAAGAGACTGGACGTTCATCTGTCTGAGATGGTGTAGGTTCTCCTGCTTAAGCAGCGGGCTGGACTAGAAGACCTCCAAAGTCCCTTCCAGCTCTATTCTATTCTTTCTTTCTTTTCTACATTTTCCCCCTTCCTTTAAATTTATCCTGTTTCTACTCTGTAAAAAAAAAAATCTTCCACAAAAATTAATTAAAAATAAAAGTTGCTGCACTGGTGAGTGTCTAGCTTTCCAAAGTCAACACTGGTTTGCTTAAATTACGAATGAAGTCAGCGTGCGCTTATAAATCAGTCGGCCTGTTTTCCCCTCCACCAGTCAGCCTCTTGCAAAATTGCTCTCCGTGTAATAAAAAGGGAGCACTTGTAATCAATAACTTCTCGATTTTTGCAGGGGAAGCTTCCTAATCCAACTTTTATCTGGAGACATAATTTATTAGTCATATTTCAGAGGAGAGAATGCCAGGAGCGAGAGATGAATGTGGATTGTAAATGATGGGAATGCATCTCGCCGCTGATTTCACCGGTTGCAAACGTGGCTTGCCCTTTTCTCTCTGTGGAAAGAGAGGCAATTTTTGCGACCCAGAGGGCAGGTTTGAAATCCCCCAAAACATGTTGGGGTGGTCCTCACAAAATGACTGCCAGGGGGCTGAAGGCTCTGTAAAACAGCTGCCGTTGTAGGTGTCGCAGCTCTCAAAATGCCCATTTATCGAACACCTGCTGCCAATTATTATGTTTCGCCTCCTGGTATGATCCTAATTTAAGTTAGCTTTTTTCTCTTAGTATCAACAAAACATAGAGCTGTTTTTCTAAAAATCGCTGTGGAGTTTATGTTGGCCTGTTTGTATTTATATACTGTAGGTTTGAACTAGGGGCAATTATTGGAAATATAGTTGATAGCTGATTCCCCTTCTCCTCCTCCTCCTCCTCCTCCTCCTCCTCCTCCTCCTCTTCTTCTTCTTGTTCTTCCTCTTCTTCTTCCTCCTCCTCCTCCTCCTCCTCCTCCTCCTCTTCTTCTTCTTCTTCTTCTTCTTCTTCTTCTTCTTCTTCTTCTTCTTCTTCTTCTTCTTCTTCTTCTTCTCCTCCTCCTCTTCTTCTCCTCCTCCTCCTCTTCCTTCTTCTTCTTCTTCTTCTTCTTCTTCTTCTTCTTCTTCTTCTTCTTCTTCTTCTTCTTCTTCTTCTTCTTCTTCTTCTTCTTCTTCTTCTTCTTCTTCTTCTTCTTCTTCTTCTTCTTCTTCCCCTTCCTCCTTCTCTTCCTCCTCCTCTCCCTCCTCTTTCTTCCCCTTCCTATTCTTCCTCCTCTTCCTTCCCCTCCTCCTCCCCTCCCTCTCCTCCTCCTCCTCCTCCTCCTCCTCCTCCTCCTGAGGTCAATGCGATCCCCCTTGTGACCTTCTGACAAGCAAAGTCAACAGGGAAGCCACGTTCACTTAACAATTGTAGTGATTCGCTTAACAATCGCAGCAAGGGAGGCCATAAGAATGGGGCACTGCTCACTTAAAAGCAGCCATCCTGCTTAGGAACAGAAATGTTGGTCTCAGTTGTGTTTGTAAGTCGAGGACCCCGCCTGTATTGTGTACTTTGATAAACTTGGTAAAGGAAAAACAAGAGGGTTGTCAGTGGACGCAAGGGTCTCCCTGAAGTTAATGGCCCTGAACGATGGTCAAAAGTCGTTCCTCCAGCAACGGTGAGTCCAACTGAAAAAACAAATGACCTAACCCAAGTCTGTAATATATCAGCCAACTTATGTAGGAGCCTGAACGACACCTCTGAATGAGAGAAGTAAAAGTATTGTGTCATTTGCAAGATGGACGAGGGTTGTTTATGCAGCTTGCGGGGGGGGGGGGGGGGGGGGGAGGGGGGGGGAGGGAATATTCATCAGTGCTGGCCAAATTTCAACATGCAAGGAAGACTTGTTATGCATGACAGATTTCTCCCGTTTCTTCTGGAGCTGAAGGCTCATTCGTCTTTGGGGAAAGCAACATGGCTGAACATATTCCTTTACTAGCACTGATGTCGTTACCTTGTTTGGTAATGAAACGTCTGCAAGAAAACAATCAAGCTCAGAGAGCACCAAGGAACCCACAGTCGTCATCCTCCTCCTCCTCCTCCTCCTCCTCCTCCTCCTCCTCCTCCTCCTCCTCCTCCATATACAGACCAGCAGTTAAAACCCCAAATATACAGACCAGCAATTGAAGTAGACAGCCATCCATTCGGTGCTACCCAAAGCTTGAGCGACAAGCACATTTTTTTCTTAATGCCAGAATACATCACACCTTTAGCATGAACTGAAGATGAGGAAGAATGAACTAATTTCAAGCTAGAATGATCAAAGAGATGACCCGTTCTTCAACACCTAAATCTCTCTCTCTCTCTCTCTCTCTCTCTCTCTCTCTCTCTCTCTCTCTCTCTCTCTCTCTCTCTCTCTCTCTCTCTCTCTCTCTCTCTCTCTCTCTCTCTCTCTCTCTCTCTCCCTCTCTCCCTCTCTCTCTCTCTCTCTCAGGAGAGAGGCTGTTTTCTTGATGTGTTTCCTTTGTTCAAGATTAGGTAATGGAGCCTTCTTGAAGTCTAAGCTAGCCTAATGGTTTCTCTGACTCTTCTTTCCAGTCAAGTCAACTGTTGAATTAAGGATTAAGTGGTGGTGATTTATTGCTCGTGTAAAGTCTGTCAGTTTGGGACAATAAGCATCCCGGTTGCAGAAAATTAGGAATATAGCATGAAGAAATTGCGTTTAAGGATGGGTATATGTCAGCTGGAACCGGGCAACTGTATTTAGTATGAGGATAGGAAGCACAGTTTTGTGAACTACAGAACAGCAAAGTCCTCTGCCTCTAACAAAGCACCAAGCCATGGCTGATTTTGACCAATTTTGTAAAAAAAATAAATAAATGCATGGACAGAAAATCACTCTAACCGGATAAAGTCAGATGGAGCAGTTCAGAGAAGAGCAACTAAGATGATCAAAGGCCTGGAGGCTAAAACATACGAAGAACAGCTGTGGGACCTGGGTTTGGCTAGTGACTCTAAAGAAAAGAAGAAATAGGGGAAACATGATAGCAGTGTTTCAGTATCAGAGGGGCTGCCACAAGGCAGAGGGGCCAGGTTGTTCACCAGAGAACGAGAGGGCAGGACGAGAAACAATGGTTGGCAGCTGATCAAAGAGAGAAGCAACCTGGAATTAAGGAGAAACTTCCTGACAGGACAATTAACCAGTGGAACAGCTGGCCTCCAGAAATCGTGGGCGCTCCATCACTGGAGATCTTTAAGAAAAGACTAAACAGTCACCTGTCTGAGATGGTTTAGGTTCTCCTGCTTAAGTGGGGGGCTGGACTAGAAGACCTCCAAGGTCCCTTCCAGCTCTATTCTATTCCTGTCTTTAAGAAGTGGGGTATTGCTCTGCTTGCCAAATTTCTTTGTCACAGACCAACCTGAAACTAGGTAAAGTGGTACCCCAGAGTTCAAGAACTTCTGATCAATCATTTAATGCACAAAAAGCCAAGAGGCCATCATGGAAGAATTCCAGCCACTGTTGAGTATCAAATTCAACTTCGGTTTCGAATAATCAATGTATCTATTCTCCCTCCCCCCCTATTCACTCCATCTAAAGAGTTAGAAGCAATTTGGGGAAGGCTGCAGGGTGTGTGTGTGATATAACAGTTCCAGTCTGCTCCATATTCTGCTAACAGCCTGATCTCATATTAGATGGCTTATTTGACCACGTGAGCAGAAACCCGTTCAATTCTTTGCAGAAATGTGTGGAAAGTGCACTCCAGTGTCCCTTCTGTGAAACCTAAGGGTCCTTCAAAAATATTTTCACAGCTCACACTGCAAATACTTATATGTTCACTTGAAAAGGTTGTGGGAAAATTGCAGAATCGCAAACAGATTAGATCATGTTTGAATAGGCCTTGATGCTTCCACCACCACCCTTCTTAGACACAGTTGCTAGCTGTGAAAAAGCACTTTCCTTTGTCTAAACTGGAACGATGACCATTGAGACTTTGGGGCTGGCTATGGTTTGTTCTTGAGATGATTTCATCCATCAGAACAACTTATATGAGATTCTTCAAACAAAGCAAGCTTCTTAAATCCGCCAAAAGGCTTGAAGGGCAAAACCAATCAATAGCCCAGCAAGAATTTGAGGCAGTCTTTATTTGCACAGTTTGCGTTGTTTTCTTACTTCCATCCTTGAGTAGTTTTCTCGTTCATATAGTAAGGCCGCACTTGGAATACTGCATCCAGTTTTGGTCACCACGATACAAAAAAGATGTCGAGACTCTAGGAAGACTGCAGAGAAGAGCAACAAAGATGATTGTGGGACTGGAGGCTAAAACATATGAAGAACGGTTGCAGGAACTGGACATGGTTAGTCTAGTGAAGAGAAGGACCGGGAAGACATGATAGCAGTCTTCCAATATTTGAGGGGCTGTCACAGAGAGGAGGGGGACAACCTAATTCTACAAAGCACCAGAAGGCAAGAGAAGAAACAATGGATGGGAACTAAGGAAAAAGAGAAGCAACCTAGAATTAAGGAGAAACTTCCTAACAGGGAAAACAATTAATCAACTTGCCTTCTGAAGTTGTGGATGCTCCATCATTGGAGGCTTTTAAGAAGAGACTGGACAGCCATTTGTCTGAAATAGTCTAGGGTCTCCTGCTTGAGCAGAGGGTTAGACTACAAGCCTCCAAGGTCTTTTCCAACTTTATTATTCTATTATTCTATCCTGACTCAGATGCCACCATGAACTTGAAGCTTCTTCTCAAAACTTTAAAAAAAAGGTCCAGAATCTCTGACAACTGCTGGAATCACTCCAGCCTAATGCTAAATAATGCCAAACTCCATCAATGATCTTTAGAGAAATTACATTCTCATCAAATATGTCCTTTCAACTCAATTTAATTGATGTTTCGTACCAAGCCTTCAAGTAGTAAATGCAGAAATTGGCTATAGGGTCCTCTATCTGTAGTCTGGTTCAGATTCATTCTGTCTTGGATGATCGGAAGAGGGAGATATTTCATTCTGGACATTATCAGGATGGCATAGCAAGTCTGGTGCAGTTTATCTAAAAAGTGTCTAGCTTGATGTAATCTATATTTTGTATGGGAAGTATATATGACAGGATCAACATTCTCAACTAGAAGAACTGCCTTACTGTACGTGCATTCAAGATCTGAGATGGTTGGAATTTGCAGCCTTGGTGGATCACTGGGGACATTTGAAATTTGGAGACAATGCTAGGAGTCCTCTGTCAAAATAGCCATTGTGTTAGTGATGGCCATACTCAAAGTACTGTGAAGGCAATACTCAAAATACTAATGGGTGAAAGAGTGAAGTTGTTTTTTTGATATACCTTACAACCGAGTGTTTTTCAACCTCAAGAAGTTTTAGATGGGTGGTCTTCCAGAATTTTTAGCCTTGTCAAGGTTGAGAAACAGAATAAAAGAATAGCAGAGTTGAAAAGGACCTTGGGGATCTTCTAGTCCAACCCCTTGCTCAAGCAAGAAACCCTATACCATTTCAGCCAAAATGTTGTCCAATCTCTTCTTAAAAACCTCCAGTTTTGGAGCACCCACAACTTCTGGAGGCAAGTCATTCCACTAGTTGATTGTTCTCACTGTCAGGAAGATTCTTCTTAGTTCTGGGTTGCTTCTCTCCTTGATTAGTTTCCATCCATTGTTTCTTGTCCTACTTTCTGGTGTTTTGGAGATTAGGTTGACTGACTTTTTGTGGCAGCCCCTTAGATTTTGGAATCCATGCCACCCTTAAGGATCATCTCTTTTGGGGGTGAGGGAAGCCCTTTATGGCAATGGACCAGGTTACTTGCAGGACTGTCTTCAGCCTCATGTATCCCACGACCGGTTAGGGCGCATAGGGCTGGCCTCCTACGGGTCCCGTCCATCAGACAGTGTCATCTGACGGGTCCTAGGACAAGGGCCTTCTCCGTTGCTGCCCCAGCCCTCTGGAACCAGCTCCCCTCGGAGGTTTGTACTGCATCCTCCCTCCTAGCTTTCTGGAAGCTTTTGAAGACCTATTTGTGCCAGCAGGCTTGGGGGGTATGAACTGTGTTCTACCCCTGGGCCGAGGAATGTGCTTCCATCCTTGATTGTGTGTTTGAATGTTGTATGTATGGATTCTTGGTTTGTATGTTGTTATTGTTATTAATAATTTTTATGTGTACCCATATTGTTGTTGTGAGCTGCCCCGAGTCTCGGGAGAGGGGCGGCATACAAATTTGAATAAAATAAAAAAATAAAATAAATAGGGTTTTTAAACAAGGCACTGGGATTCCATGACCCAGTTAATTTTCCAAAAATCCATATTCCTTGGTAGAAATGAACAAATCCACCAAGCATCTGCAGGTCAAACCTGTGTCTGTCATGAGTCCTGAAAATAAGTTCTTAGTATGAAATCCAGACCACCAGTGATGGAGACATTGATAAGATGCAGAAGGAGTTGTTAGAATCATCCTAACATTCTCCCCTGTCCTTTGTTTGCCAGGTTCCTGGCTGGCCTATAGCTGACATACAGATCACTGATTTATTTTATACTGCTATGATAATACGTTGCAGTTCCAGGAGCTTTTTATAACTCTCCTAAAGCTCTTGGTGCCTCGGGGCAAACCTTCAGAATGTGTGGGGAGTTAAATGATACTTTCAAGATGCCAATATGGATTTTATATTTTCACTCCGAAACCTTTCCAAATATAGATGAAGGTGGCCAAGAATTTTTGAATGAAGATCTCAAGAGAGCTAAAACAAGACTTTTAGCAGAGTCTTGAGCTCTCTTGAGATCTTCACCCAAAAAGTCTTGGTCACCTTGGTCTTAGCAGAATGCCATCCTGCAAGGAAGCAAACTACGGGAAGTCCTCGACTTACAACTGCTATTTGGGGCCAGAATTTCTGTTGTTCAGCAAGGCAGTTAGTAGACTAGAATAGAGTAGAGTAGAAAATAGAATAGAAAATAGAATAGGGTGGAGTGGAGTGGAGTGGAGTGGAGTGGAGTAGAGTAGAGTAGAGTAGAGTAGAGTAGAGTAGAGTAGAGTAGAGTAGAGTAGAGTAGTGTAACGTAGCGTAGTGTAGCGTAGAGTAGAGTAGAGTAGAGCAGAATAGAGTAGAGTAGAGTAGAGTAGAAAATAGAATAGAATAGAAAATAGAATAGAATAGAGTAGAGTAGAGTAGCATAGCATAGCATAGCATAGCATAGAATAGAATAGAATAGAATAGAATAGAATAGAATAGAATAGAATAGAATAGAATAGAATAGAATAGGGTTTTATCCATTTTAATGTACATTGATCTAGAACACGGTGTCAAACTCAATTGCGTCATGTGAGGTATCGTGACGTTTTCTGCCTTTGGGGAGTGAGGGCGGGCGTGGCCTGCGCGTGACGCATCCAGCCTGCGGGCCGCCAGTTGGACACCCCTGGTCTAGAATGTAGGATTTCTCCTTTTTCTCTGCAATTGCACTCAGCCTTGCAACACAACGTCTATATTATTCCCACAACGTGCATATGGTGATAAGCTGTGTGGTTCCCCAACACCACGGCTACGTTTTTCTTCTCTAACTGATTTAACCTCTGGTGTGGACTCAACCCATTTGGTTAGCCTTTGATTGGATCTAGCAGGCCAAGCTCAGGATGATTGAGGGGTTCAATTAAGTGCTGTTATGTGAAGGCAACTGCAAGACTTCCCGCTGTGTAAACGCGCTGCAATAGAGGAGGATGAGCATCTTTAGAACAGATGGCAGTGTCACCTAAATCAAATCCGGGCCATTTATTTTTGCTCAGAATTGCTTAGATCAGAAGCAAATTGCAAGAGTGCTCTTTCTGACAATTAGAATAGAATAGAGCTGGAAGGGACTTTGGAGGCCTTCCAGTCCAGCCCCCTGCTCAACCAGGAGGATCTCTACCATTTCAGACAAGTGACTGTTTAGCCTCTTCTTAAAAACCTCCAGTGATGGAGCACCCACGATTTCTGGAGGAAACTGTTCCACTGGTTAATTGTCCTCACCGTCAGGAAGTTTCTTCTTAATTCCAGGCTCCTTCTTTCTTTGACCAGTTTCCAGCCATTGTTTCGTGTCCTGCCCCTCTGGTGCTCTGGTGAATAACGTGACCCCCTCTTCTTGGTGGCAGCCCCTCAAATACTGGAACACTGCTATCATGTCTCCCCTATTTCTTCTTTTCATTAGACAAGTCTTTCTTTCCTCTTCAAATTATCCCCCACCTCATTCAAGACTGCCTTTCCCCCCATTGTTGGATCTACCTTTGCTTCAAAAGGTCTCAATCGACTGTTGGTGGAAATGCACCTTCATCAGCTTAAGCCTGGTGATCTTCAATGGAGATACTTGGAATCAAAGGGATGTCAAGTTCCTCCCACATATTATGCTCACCTTTCCAGAGGTGTCTTTAAAGGGGGTCAAAATGATTTTTCCATGCATTTTTGCAGCTATCAGAATGCGCGTAAAAAATGATGGAGCTTTGACGTCAAGGTAGTGGTCTCCATCTTAATGTTTTTTACCCTTTCTCAGTGGATACCACTGCACTTTCCCTTCTCCATGTTTACTTGTCCTATGCCTAGACACCATTCTCAGCCAAAACCCCATCAGCTCTGTCTCCCAAAGCAGGTTGGACCATCGGTGCCATAAAGATATAATAATAATAATAAAGTTGGAAGGGACCTTGGAGGTCATCAAGTCCAATCCCCTGTTCAGGCAGGTAACCCTATACCATTTCGGAAAAGTGACTGTCCAGTCTCTTCTTAAAAACTTTCAGTGTTGGAGCATTCACCGCTTATGGAGGCAGGTTGTTCCACTGGTTAATTGTTCTAACTGTCAGGAAGTTTCTCCTGAGTTCTAGGTTGCTTCTCTCCTTGATGAGTTTCCATCTGTTGCTTCTTGTCCTGCCTTCAGGCGCTTTGGAAAATAGCCTGACTCCCTCTTCTTTGGGGCAGCCCCTGAGATATTGGAACACTGCTATCATGTCCCCACTCAGTTAGATCTGTGAACATGCTAACCAAAGTCTTTCCCAAATGGTCAACAGGAAAGGTGGCCTTGGGCTTGCTCTCCTCTCTCTAATGGAGACTCTGCAGGCATCAAATAGTTGAAACCCTCCCCTAATCCTCACCCCTCTTTCTAAAGTGGAGATTTTTCCAAGTGCACCAAGGTATCCATCATCTGTTGGTCTGCTTCCCCCTTAAATTGAAACAGCTGCAGCTGGAAACTCTTTGCAAAACAACAATGATTATTTTCCCCATGGGCAGCAATGAGAAAAACCCATCTGTAAATTGTTCAGGTTGTGTGTTTGTGTGTGTGTGTGCGTGTTGAGGGGGGAAGGAGGAAATATTTGTTTTTTCTTCCAACCCATGACAGGGAAGCTCAGGTCTCACCCAAATGTTTAAGGGATCAGGGATTAGAGGGGGAAGCGAGTTGAGGAAGCAGGTGGTGGAAGAGATTAGCTATGTATTATGCCAGATACATCTTGGGGACCAGCGGTGTGGAAGGCCACCAGATTCTGGCATTAGGAGATAGGCTCCCCAGGCAATGTGTTCTATTGTTTATAACATGGAACACATCTGTAGCGTTGTATGGCCTCCCAGATAGCACAACGTCTCCAAGAGTTGTGTCTTATATTCCAAAGGGTGCAAGTATTTCGCTCTCTTTGGCCCTCGTTTTGCTCTGCAAGTCATTTTCTGAAGATCTTCATAAGAGCTCATTGCTGCAGCCCACCAAGTTGGAGACTGTATTTTGTATATCTGTGTGCGTGTGTGTTTAGTTCTAATGAAAAGAAGGACTGGGGAGTGACAAGATAACAGTGCTCCAGTATTTGAGGGGCTGCCACAAAGAAGAGGGGGTCAGCCTATTCTCCAAAGCACAGGAAGGCAGGACAAGAACTAATCAAGGAGAGAAGCAACCTAGAACTAAGGGGAAATTTCAGTTAGACCAATCAGCCAGTGGAACGGCTCGCCTCCAGAAGTTGTGGGTGCTCCATCACTGAAGGTTTTTAAGAAGATTAAGAGGCTGGACTAGAAGACCTCCAAAGTCCCTTCCAATTCTATTATTCTATGTTCCATTACAAATCAGAGTGAATGGATGGGGAAGTAGCCAACAATTATTGAGGCAGCAAGTAAGAATATAGACAGCTCCAAGCAGGATGCTTATTATTATTATGATTATATCCTGCGTGAGTAGGGGGTTGAGCTAGAAGACCTCCAACTCTGTTACTCTGCTAGAGGTCATATCAGCATCTCTACAGCACATAAACTTAGCTTTTGCAAACAAAATCTTCTTGTCCCCAGTGGGAAATTGCAATTTTGTTTTTCCTGGAAGGAAGCTGAGATTTTTGGTCTGTTTCGTTTTGAGTTGGATCTAAAAAGAACCCTTACTTGGCCGAGCAAAGGGAAATTTCCGTCGCATTTCTCTGCATGAAATCCAACTGCGATATTTTGAGATGTCTGCTTGGTGCAACCAGTAACTGGTGCTGAAAAGCTGGTCTGGAAGCCTCAGGAGAAGAACCTCTGCTTCTCCCAGCCAGGCAGAAAGATTCGTGAGGTTTGCAAAGATGCAAGGAAGCCGCAACCACATCAGAAACCCTCCATTCAGACATGAATTATTTAAAATGTCTGTGGCCAGCTTGCCACTTTCTGTGAAGGCAGCTTCCTTCATCCTGGATTTATACACCCATCATTTTGAGTTTTTGGGGAAAGCTGTTTTTAGAACAAGGGGGAAAACCCCAGGAGTACACATTTTCGTTAAAATCTAGGCGGTTATTTCTTTCGACTTTGCTTTGCTTTCCTCTCCGGCTTTTCAACACAAGGAAATTTTGACGTTTGTAGTGAATAATAGCAATAGTGATCCAAAAAAACATCCTCAGGCAGTGGATAACTTGATTAGTTATTTTTCTTGAGGTTCGCCCTGCCAAAAGTACCTGTGAGTTGTGTGCAGAAGGAGGCGGAGGATCTGGAGAACATCTCCCCTTAACTTAACTGCATGAGCCTAAAATGGCTTTGATTTGGCTAGGATTCTTTATTCTCCTTTTTTTTTTTGCAAGGGAATGTACGAGCAAAAAAAGCTAATTTTAGAATGGACGAGAAGCTCAGCTTAAGAGATCCTTCGTTATGCTTTCAATATTTTTTCCCCTTTTCCTTTCTTCTTCAGCAAAAGAAGGAAGCCGAAAGAAGGGATGGACGGAAAGCTCACTGTTTTTTAGATCTCTCATATGTGGTTCATTGAAAACTTCTTTGCTTTTGTGGGAAGTTCAGCCCCCCCCCCAGAGAAGGAAATATTAAAAGGGCAGGAAAATATATTTCCTCAAAGGATCTTGAAGAGGCAGAAAAGCAAATGCAGATGTAAACCACCAGGAAGGTTGAAGCTAGGAGATTAAGAAGACAAAGACACCTAAAATCTACATACCCCACCCAAACTCTAAGACAGGACATAATAGGATTAACCCACAGATGCCAAAGGGCAAACCCAGACTCAGCTCAGAATATATGACACAGTAAATAGCCTCAAACAGGAACAGGAAATCACTCCAAACAAAAGGCTCAACAGGGTATAAAAAGCCACTCCCTACATGTGCTCAGCCCTTTTTCTCTCTCTCTCTTCTGCCAGACCATCTTCTTGTCTGGCTCTCCTCTTCAATAAACTACAACCTTCTTTCTAAAGCAGTCGCCATGTTGTTTATCCCTGGCTTGGACTGAACCATGATGAAGACTTTTCTTCCAACACTTTCAGATCAGACATTGGTCAAATCAAGGTTTTTTTTGAGAGATGCAAAATGGATTTAAGCCACGGCAGATTGCCTTAAGGGTCTCCTTGTTCTGGAGAGCCTGTCTTGATCGAAAGGATTTATGCTGGCTTGGTTTTGAGGCTAGAATCTCCCCTGTCAGACTCCACTTTCAGTGGAACAAGATTCACCTTCTCAATCCATGAGGAATGAACCCAAAACAAGGACTAACGCCTACATTTATTTATTTATGTATCTATTTATTAAATTTGTTTGCCGCCTGTCTCTCTGCAAGGCGACTTCGGGCAGCTTACAACATCAGAATAAAACCATATATATACTGGTTGTACTTGATGTACGACCACAAGGACAAGAAGCGATGGATGAAAACTCATCAAGGAGAGAAGCAACCTAGAACTAAGGAGAAACTTCCTGACATTTAGGACAATTAACCAGCGGAACAACCTGCCTCCAGAAGCGGTGAATGCTCCAACACTGGAAGTTTTTAAGAAGAGACTGGACAGCCATTTGTCTGAAATGGGATGGGGTTTCCTGCCTGAGCAGGGGGTTGGACTAGATGACCTCCAAGGTCCCTTCCAACTATTATTATTATTATTATTATTATTATTGTTGTTGTTGTTGTTGTTGTTGTTGTTATTATTATTGTTATTGCCCAAATGTTCTGTGGCTAAGTGAGACAGTTGCTAAGTGAGTTTTGCCCCATTTTACGACCTTTCCTGCCACAGTTGTTAAGTGAATCCCTGCAGTTGTTAAGTTAGGAAGGTGGTTGCTAAGAGAGACTGGCTTTCCCCGTGGACTTTGCTCGTCAGAACGTCACAAATGTGAACCACCTGACCCCCGAGACACTGCAATGGTCATAAACACGAGTCAGTGGCCAAGGGTCTGAATTTTGACTGTGTGACCAGGAGGATGCTTCAGGGGTCATGAGTGTCCAGAACGGTCATAACTCACTTTTTTCAGTGCTGTTGTAACTTTGAGCAGTCAGTAAATGAAGTCTCGTAAGTAGAGGACTACCTTTATATACTAATGTATAATATCACATCAAATAGAATAGAATAGAATAGAATAAAACAACAACAACAACAACAACAACAATAATAATAATAAAAAGTTGGAAGGGACCTTGGAGGTCATCTAGTCCAACCCCCTGCTCAGGCAGGAAACCCCATCCCATTTCGGACAAATGAATAGAATTAGAATAGAGTAGAGTAGAGTAGAGTAGAGTAGAGTAGAGTAGAGTAGAGTAGAGTAGAGTAGAGTAGAGTAGAGTAGAATATAGAATAGAATAGGAATAGAATAGAGTAGAGTAGAGTAGAGTAGAGTAGAATAGAATATAGAATAGAATAGGAATAGAGTAGAGTAGAGTAGAGTAGAGTAGAGTAGAGTAGAGTAGAGTAGAATAGAATATAGAATAGAATAGGAATAGAATAGAGTAGAGTAGAGTAGAGTAGAGTAGAGTAGAATAGAATAGAATATAGAATAGAATATAGAATATAGAATAGAATAGAATAGAATATAGAATAGAATAGAATAGAATAGAATAGAATAGAATAGAATAGAATAGAATATAGAACGGAATAGAATAGAATATGGAATGGAATGGAATGGAATGGAATGGAATGGAATAGAATAGAATAGAATAGAATAGAATAGAATAGAATAGAATAGAATAGAATAGAATAGAATAGAAGCTGGAAGGGACCTTGGAGGTCTTCTAGTCCAACCCCCTGCTCAGGCAGGAGATCCTATGCCAATGATGGCGAACCTTTTAGAGACCAAATGCCCAAACTGCAACCCCAAACCCACTTATGTATGGTCGGGTGCCGGGTGGTCATGGCCCATTGGTTGGGTGTGGCCCATTGGTTGGGTGTGACCCATTGGGTGGACGTGGCCCATTGGATGGCCGTGGCTGTGGTGGTAACGGCAGACTGGGTGGGACTAAAAAGTTCAATCAATCAATTTCAACTTTGCGAGTTCTTTCTTTTCCCCCTCGAGAAGTTGAAATTGATTGATGGATTGAACCTTCTTCTTTTCTTTTTTTTTTGCACACGGTGGCGGAGGCCTAAAGCGAAATGGTTTTATAAAACTCATCTGAAGGCCTAGGACTGGAGCGACGGCGAGCGTGCCCAGAGAGAGGGCTCTGAGTGCGACCTGCATCCTCACTGTTAGGAAGTTTCTCCTTAATTCCAGGTTGCTTCTCTCTTTGATGAATTTCCAGCCATTGTTTCTTGTCTTGCTTTTTGGTGCTTTGGAGAATAATTTGACCCCTTCCTCTTCTTTGTGGCAGCCCCTCAAATATTGGGCTACTGCTATCATGTCTCCCCTGTTTCTTCTTTTCTTTACACTAGCCAAACCCAAGTCCTGCAGCTGTTCTTCATATGTTGTAGGAAGGCTTGGACTTTGATTACCTACCTAATCTTGACTGTTTCGACTCTTCCATAAACAGCCCTGCATTAAAAAGCAGTAATGGTCCCACAGAGGTAAAGTTTAGGAAAGCACCTCAGTTGAGCACCCTTCTTAAAATAAGGTGGGTTCAAAAAAAAAAAAAGGAAAGTATTGGAATACGATCTCCAGCCTGTTTTTCAAATAACCCCACGCCCCTCCACCCACAAGTCTTTGCAATGAGCTCATTTGAGAAGGAAAGGGAGGGGAAAAATATGTTTATCTAAGAAAGGTTTCTTGAAAGCCCAGTGAGACACATTTGAGGGGTTTGGAGTTACTGCAGACCACCGTAATTTTAGACCGGAATGGCCTTTCCGATGCTCCAGGGATCAGTACATGCTGTGCAAAATCCGATGTGGTCTAAAGCAAATAAATTATTCCTTGGATCAGATTGTAAGGACCTCAATTGTTGTTCAGACACACGATGTCCCCGTGCGATGGAAAATAAAAACAGCACAGTACAGATTGAACTGCCACAGAATACTTTAGGAGATAAAAGGGAAGAAAGAACAGATGCCGGTTTGCTAGAGATAGAAGGGAAAGACAAGGCCTAGCAAGCTTTTAAATTTGCCCAGGTTCGCCTGGTGCACCAGTTTGGACCGGGAGTCTCTTCTCACAGTCACTCATGCCCTTATCCCCTCGAGGCTCGACTACTGCAATGCTCTCTACATGGGGCTACCTTTGAAAAACGTTCGGAGACTTCAGGTAATGCAGAATGCAGCCGCGCGAGCAGTGTTGGGCTTGCCCAGAAATGCCCACATTTTGGCATCACTCCGCGAGCTGCATTGGCTGCCAATTGGTCTCTGAACCCAATTCAAAGTGTTGATTATGACCTATAAAGCCCTACATGGCATCGGACCAGGTTACTTACGGGACCGTCTGCTGCCCCATGAATCCCAGCGGCCGGTTAGGGCCCACAGAGTCAGCCTTCTCCAGGTCCCGTCAGCCAGACAGTGTCGCCTGGCAGGGCCTAGGGGAAGAGCCTTCTCTGTTGCGGCCCCGGCCCTCTGGAATCAACTCCCCCGGAGATCCGTGTTGCCCCCACCCTCTCCGCCTTTCGTAAATTACTTAAAACACACCTCTGCCGGCAGGCCTGGGGCAATTAACATCTTGCCCCAAGCCAGTGTATGTCTGTGTGTATGTTGAATGATTGGTTTTTTTAAATTAAGGGGTTTTATATACATGTATTTTTAAATGTTGATTTCTATTATGTTGTGAGCCACCCTGAGTTCTCCGGAATAGGGCGGCATAGAAGTCAAATAAATAATATTATTATTATTATTAATACTAATAATAATAATAATAACAATAAATGTGGAGCAAATACAACGTCCTTCCCCTGCCTCGGTTTTATCGTATCGTGTGAACACAACCATTGTTATGCCATCAACGTTCTGCCCTGCACTGTTTATGGGCTCAGGACTTAACCTTTTGCATAAAATCAGATTAAGATTACGATGCGTGAAACACTGGGTTTTCTGGGGCATGGTTCAAAAGCTGAACCACTCCTGCGGCTTATTGGTCTAAGCGTGTAATCTAAGTTGAGTCATTGAAATTTAATGGTTGCCCGAACTCCGGCGATTGTGATTTTGTTTAAAAGATCAGAGCTTTGTAAAGAGATATAAAACCTCAGAGCCGAGGGCTGTGTAGGACTCCTAAAAACCTCAACGTTGGGTCCGAAAGAACACCCCAATTTTTACCATTTTTAACATTTCTGAAGGGAAAGTAAGGACCAATAGATTTAGAATTTTTGTAGTTGAGGGTTGAACTGTGGGATCGTTGATGCTCTCTGAGCTTGGTGGTTTTCTTGCTGGTATTTCATTACCCAACGAGTAACATCATCAGTGCTAGAAGGGGGTGGGGTTGGGAGGAGGAGAAGGAGGAGGACTGTGGGGTCCTTGGTACCCTCTGAGCTTGGTGGTTTTCTTGCAGATGCTTCATTACTCAACTAGGTAACATCATCAGCGCTAGTGAGGTACGCAGGGAGGAGGAGGAGGAGGGGGAGAGAGGAGGAAGACTATGAGGTCCTTGGTGCCCTCTGAGCTTGCTGGTTTTCTTGCAGTCATTTCATGACCCAGCTATAAGCAGCATCAGTGCTAGAAGAGATGGAGATGTATGGAGAGGAGGAGGAGGAGGAGGAGGAGGAGGAGGAGGAGGAGGAGGAGGAGGATGATGATTGTGGGGTCCTTGGTTCTCTCTGAGCTTCATGGTTTTCTTGCAAACATTTAATGACCCAACTAGGTAACATCATCAGAGCTAAGGAACAGGGACGTAAGCCAGTGCATGGGTAGAGAAAGACCTCGTGGCCTACCTTTGATTTCAGTTAACTATAGCAAGAAATCAAAGCAACCATACATTTTGTCCTCATCCTAGGCGTCGTTTTATGGCCGTGTGGCTTCCAGGGGCCAAGTGTGACCCTCAACTTGAAAACATGGGATCCTTCCCTCTATGGAGAGATTTTCCTGGGGGGGGGCATTTCAAATGTCACGTGACATCCCCTCCTTTCCTTCCCCTCCCCAAACAAACCAAACCAGAGAGAAGACCTGCTTCTCCAGAGCATTTCTCTTTGTTCTTCTGGTGTCCCTTTGAGCTGTTTTTTCACCGTGCTGGCTGCATTTTCCATTTCGTGACCCTCTTTTGAAATATGCCTCTCCTCTTCTCCGTTCCTCCCTGGGTCATCTTGTCTCCAGGCCAGGTTTATTGAACTTGATGCCGATGCCCAGCCCTCAATCATCTTCCTTTCCTCAGCTTTCCCTGAACTGGCTCCGATTTGTCAATGTTTTCTTCTGACAAAGAGACACCCGACACTTTCACTGATGGAGGATTTATGACTTCTTCTTCTTCTTCTTTTTCTTTTTCCATGATGTGCATTGCAATTGTTCCAAAGTCTGCTGACCTTTACGGGCTCCAGAGTGGCTTGCAAACCTGAATCTCATTTGTTACTGATCTTCTCTGGGATAAATCTAGATGCAAAGTTCTGGTTTTCTCCTGCATCAGAAAAGCTTGAGATTTCTTGATGATGTCAACCATCCCAGATTTAACCTAGGCCGCTGCTCAATCAGTCAGTTCCCCTTCTTAAATTAAAATTCAGAATAGAGTTGGAAGGGACCTTGGAGGTCTTCTAGTCCAACCCTTTGTGCAAGCAGGAGACCCTATACCATTTCAGATAAGTGGCTGTTCAGTCTCTTCTTAAAAACCGCCATTGATGAAGCACCCTTGATTTCTGGAGGCAAAGCTGTTCCACTGGTTGATTGTCCTCACTGTTAGGAAGTTTCTCCTTAATTCCAGGTTGCTTCTCTCCTTGATCAGTTTCCAACCATTGTTTCTCATCCTGCCCTCTGGTGCTTTGGAGAATAAGTTGACCCCCCCTCTTCTTTGGGGCAGCCCCTCAAATACTGGAAGGCTGCTATCATGGCCAAACCCAAGTCCCACAGCCGTTCTTCATAGGTTTTAGTCTCCAGGCCTTTAATCACTTTAGTTGTTATTCTTTGTACTTTTTCCAAAATCTCTTAGCTCTTTTCCAAACTCACCGTTAAGTAGTTTGCAAAAAACCAACTGCATTCAGGTTAACAGGACAATGAAGTGCATGAGAAGGCCCCATCAGGACCCAACTTCGACCCTGGAGTTCTTTAACCCTTTGCACAATGCAGTCTTTTTAAAATTTATTTTTGATCTGCTGGATCTAGTTGATTGACTCAATTAACCTAGAGGTATAGGATCGGGGGTTCAAGGATCCGGACATTCAGCCCTAAAATACAATGAGAGGGCATTGCCTTCTGCCCCCCCCTTTTTTTTGCTACCATATCATCTGAATCTTTGCAGCCCAAATATGTTCACTGTTTCTGATATTTATATGCTCCTATCGACTCAGTTGACTCAATCTGTGAACTCTCAAGTTTTCTGCTACATGTTCAAGATGGACAGTGATTAATATGTATATGTTATTTACATGTAGGTTTATACCTATGTTATATATAGCATGCCTATATGTGTGTTATGTATGTGTACACTTTTGAGAGCAAGCAACAAAATTTCATTTTTAATATGTGCCAATGTGCCCACAGTAAAAAATGTCAATAAAGTCTCTCTCTCTCTCTCTCTCTCTCTCTCTCTCTCTCTCTCTCTCTCTCTCTCTCTCTCTCTCTCTCTCTCATCTCTTCCATCTATCTATCTATCTATCTATCTATCTATCTATCTATCTATCTATCTACCTATCTACCTATCTATCTATCTATCTATCTATCTATCTATCTCTATCTGTCCGTCTATCTATCTATCTATCTATCTATCTATCTATCTATCTATCTATCTATCTATCTATCTATCTATCTATCTATCTATCTATCTATCCATCCATCCATCCATCCATCCATCCATCCATCCATCCATCCATCCATCCATCCATCCATCCATCCATCCATCCATCCATCCATCCATCCATCTATCTATCTATCTATCTATCTATCTATCTATCTATCTATCTATCTATCTATCTATCTATCTATCTATCTATCTATCTATCTATCTATCTATCTAAGCAGTTTATGAGTTTGGGGTTACTTCAGAGCAAAAACCCTTCCTAAAAATATTTCTTTTTACTATGAAAATTGTTCTCTTATTTTGGTCCTCCTCCTGTATTTTCTTCCTGACTTTTTCATCCTTTTTTTCTTAGCACGGACACACATTGAGTTCATAAACATTCATTCTAAATTTTAGCCTCTTGTGTGTGACCCTAGGTTCAAAGATGGTGGCTTATGTATTAAAGTAGCCTGTTCTTCAAAGAGCTCATTATGGTTCATTCAACAAACTCTAATTAAACAGCTCACCTTAGCAATCCTTCCCACCAGCAGATGGGCATATTTCCAGGAAAAATGTTGACCTTCAGCTACGTATTATTTTCATTTTCTAATAACTGTGCAACCTATATGCATAGAAATAAGTGTCAGGTCGGCGGTTTTCTGGTCTGCTCCTACTTTATCTCTAAACTTTGGAGGAATTACCAAAACAGATAAGCAAACAAACAGCCCCTTCCAGCCCCAAGTCTCTAATTCATAGAAGCAGAATACTGCATCCGGTTTTGATGACCACACTATAAAAAAGAAGCTGAGACTCTAGAAAGAGTGCAGAGAAGAGCAACAAAGATGATTAGGGGGCTGGAGGCTAAAACATATAAGAGTTGCTGGAATTGGGGATATCTAGTTTAAGGAAGAGAAGGACGAGGGGGGACATGATAGCAGTGTTCCAATATCTCGGGGGCTGCCACAAGGAAGAGGGAGTCAAGCTATTCTCCAAAGCACCCGAAGGCAGGACAAGAAGCAACAGATGGAAACCAATCAAGGAGAGAAGCAACCTAGAACTAAGGAGAAACTTCCTGACAGTTAGAACAATTAACCAGTGGAACAACCTGCCTCCAGAAGCTGTGAATGCTCCAACACTGGAAGTTTTTAAGAAGAGACTGGACAGCCATTTGTCCGAAATGGTATAGGGTTTCCTGCCTGAGCAGGAGGTTGGACTCGATGACCTCCAAGGCCCCTTTCAACTCTGTATTCTATGTTCTAAAAGATACTGGAAATTTTAAACAAGAATGAGGAGGAGGAGCGTGTGGTTCGTGGAAAACCGTTTATAGCAGAAAGGGTTGTCACTGAAATCCACACTAATTCACAATGAAAATGAGGAGAAGAGAGGGAGAAATTTACTGCCTTTCTGACGTATCCACAGCTTTGATTGTTGAAGTTCCTCTCACCAATCATCCCTTTTTGGATATTTTAAACTTGGCTGCAGACCACAAAATTGTCCTAGCTTCCATCTCAGGAAACCACTTCAAAAAAACCGAGCTTGACATGTGTTAGCAGCTAGTGGTGGTGGAAAGCAGAAGCTGCATTTAAATCTTGGTGTGCCCAGCCATGGGTCAACCACACCCTGTATTTAAGATAGCTTGAAGAAGCTGGGGTTATGGAGAGTGAGAGGTAGAGATACTAAAAGAACAAAGAAAAGAGAAGAATGGACCGTATTAAATGCAGACCAACTTCGAAAGCTCCTTGCCACAGCTGCAGGATGCACATTTACCATGACTTAGACAACATGGCTGTTTGTGTACGGGGTGACCAAAGAGAACCATAGGCCATTCTAATCACTTTTCATCAGCCAAGACCTCTGCCAGCCAACGTTGGCACAGTGCCAACCTTATAACTCTACTGAGCTGTGCATTAGGGTGAAGCCTAATTGAATTTAATTTATTTATTCCTCCGATTTATTGAGCTGCCTGCTTGGCACATGAACCCAGGGTGTTCTCGATAAACAACAACAAATGTCATATTATAAGAACCTAAGCACGACACCGAAGTGCCGGGAACAATGCATTGCTTCTTTCTGATGTGTCTGGGCAAAAAGCCAGGTTTTTAATGTCTTTCAAAGGCAGGGTTGGGGCCAACTAAATCTTAGGTGGGTGGGGGTGGGGAAGCTGTTTCAAAAGGCAGGGACCCAGATCTTTGTGTGAACATCGTGCTGACCACACTTGGTTCTGTTTATTTGCCTATGTGTCTTCATGGATTCAGAACCCCAGAGTATTCAATTAATTTGGGATTCTGGGTCATGTGGAAATGCAGAAAAGGAATTCATTCAGGAATTGTGCTAAATTATCATGGCAAAGCAGGTGTAGGAGAAGAGCAGGCTAGAAGGCAGAGTTAAATGGGTCATCAGTTTGGAATCATTGCATTGCCAATTTAGTTTTGACAATGATTTGACTCGATACTTGTGTAGAGGTAACAATAATAATCTCTTCTGTGCTTTGAGCTCAATGGATGCTCCTGGTTCTTTGCACTGATAGCAACTGGGACATGGTGTAAAGTCTGAATATTCAGGAACTGGATGGAACATGCTGTGTGGAAGGTAGTCTGTAAATCTCTTAATATAGGAATGAATCTAAGTTCCTCATGTCATGAGCATCTCCCATGGGGTGGAGAAAGCGGTGTCATGTGTGCCATGATGTCACCTCACAAAACTGCATGAGACAATGGCACATGGGACATCCCCGTTGCTTCTAATGGACACCTTGCTTTCTCCTGGCAGATGTTGAGATGCACATCCCTCGAGAGGCCAGCGAAAATATCTTTCCCTCTAAATTTTAGCTCCGCTTTTTTTCTCGCTTGCATAAGAGGTCAGGATGGTTGAGATCAATAAGGAGCATAAAAGCTTTCAGGAACTACATTGATAGATGGGCTTTAAATGACTTCAAGTTGTGTTGGCTTCAGAAATGGCCATGCACCCTTTTGCTTAGTTGACTTCCTTTCTGATTTATGAAGCTGGCAAGAGCAGAGAAATGGAAGTGCCTCTTCTCCACCCATTTACAAAAGTACTATCAGGTCACACACTTTTATTAGGGCTGTTGGCCTTGCTCCCACCTTAAATTCTTCAGGGAGGTCAGGAGGTCAGATCTGGCCTTTGTGTTTTATGGGCAGAAGTGGGCAGTTTTACCTGTTTACACCACAACAATTGAATAATCCCAGGCCATGCTGTCCTTCATGATGCTTTGGACTTGTTTGCCTGTGTCTTTTTATTGCTGGTTTTAATTGTAAGGTCTTTCCTTATTCTTCTGATTCTGGAATTAAGAATTCCAACAGGCCATTTTCTGGATTCACAAAGTTGGAAAGAGCTTCTGAAATCAATCCACACTTCTGTTAATACAGGCATCCATATGAACACAGGGTCAACAGTTGATCAATCAGCCAATCATTGGACATCTCTAATTGAAGAGAAGTCCAACATATGGGCAGGGGGTTGGGCTAGAGGACCTACAAGGTCCTTTCCAACTCTGTTATTCTAACTCACCATTTTCCGAGATCTCTGAATCCACCATGCAACTATTCTTAGCATCCAGGAAGGTTGGCCCCATCCTTCAGCCACAAAGTTCTGCCTTGCCTGCGATTCAGCTTTAGAACATTGCTTACACCTCTGGTACCATTTTAGTTATCCTCTTTGGCTGCCCAGGTTTGTAGAAATGTTTACAGAGAAGCCATCAGTGTATTCCATGTGTCGGACCTGCCACTACTTAAACCTCTAAGTAGAAACGATTTTTGACTCCATTGGTTGAGAAAGGTATAGTTATTAGAGATCAAGAGTATCGCGGTATTGCAAAGCCAGAACTGAGAATCGGGCGCCAAAATCTCTAAGTTCTACTTTTCCCTTAACTATCTCTCATTGCCCACCCCAGGGTAACCAATCAGGTTCAGGCAAGAGGTTTTTATAACGGTCAGTCCAAGTGCAGGTCGGTATGTGTTGTGAGTGTCCCTAGACCAGCTTGGGAAGTATCAGATGATGAGGATCAGCAGCCAGGCCCCTCTGGGTGTTTTCCCCTCCCGGCAGCCGAGGAAGAGCAGCCAGGCCCCTCTGGGTATTTTCCCCTCCCGGCAGCTGAGCCAGACAGGGAGGAGATTTACAGGCAGTCTGGGTCAGATTCACAAAGTGAGGGGTCAGATTTGGATCAAGAAGATAGATGGCTTGATCCGAGATTTCGAAGGTTTGATAAACGAAGGTGTCAGTTAAGTGGAAAAAGGAAGTAATGGGGGGAAGTGACGTATCGGACACTATATTAGAAGGGGACAGAGAGACTACGCCTTTGTCACGAGCAACGTTAATCAAGGAGTAGCCTGATATCTGGAGCCGTGCGTTTGACTTCAGTCTTCTGATGTTTTGGAAATCTACGGGAGAATAATGAGGCCTTGGACAATGTGATAAAGAAAGAGTGAGTTAATTGGAAGGTGTGGAAGGAGCATGTGTTAATCTAAATGTAAATACATGAGACTTGGCTGTTTCTGCCAGCAAAATGCCAGCAGCGTGCTTTGAAGTGAATTCTTTTGAAATGTGTTAAATAAACCTCTTAAAGACATATTTATGTGGATTTTAATGAGCTGAGAGGGGCCAGACAGAACAGTATGCAGCTCCCTCCTTCTTTCAGCTGGGTGACCTTGAGGTAGCATCTTGAGGAGCTACAGCACTTACTTTCATTTTCCCAAGCATTCCCCGTTTCATTCCTCCTTCCCACAGTTCATGGTAGTCTTTCACCATATAGTAGTTGACACCATGGTTATAATGCCTTGTATACCTTCTAACTGGGTTGGTGTCAAAGTCAGAGTGTTGTTCCCTTCTTCCATTATCATTCTTCAGTCTTTTTTGCCTCCACGTGGCTGTATGTTTCTTGGCACGGAGACATCCCAGTGTAGTATGTAAAGACCATAAGCAACATCTGGAAGCCTTCCTGGCCTTCATCACCATATCCACCTCACCAAGTCTTCTCCTGACTGCCTCTCCCACCCATTCCCCATGGATTAGCTGAGCAAACAGAGGAGAGGAGCTTGAGTGTTGAAAGGTCAAGAGACTAATAGGGTAATACTTCATCCCAGAAATATGCAAGGCATTGCACTCAGTAGGCATTGCCCAGATGAAGGCTCAAGATTGCAAAAAGCTGGGAAAAGATTCCCCTTCAAAGCTCTGGCCTGTTTTTAATTTGGAGTGCTGTGTATCGCTCTGTGACCCTGAACAGATTGTTTCAAGACACTTCTGCAATCTTTTAATGCAAGAGTTCTGTAAAGATAAAGCTTTTCTTGTCCCAGATCCATATCTGTGGGGCACAATTTAATGCCAGTCTACTCCTACGGAACCCATTAATCTTGATGGCAATGTCTCCTTGGTAGAACTGCCTAACTTTTCAGCTAGACTAGAAAAGTTGATTTGATAACTTGCTAATTGGAACAGGAGGCTAAAGCGTATAAGGAACGGTTGCTGGAATTGGGTATGAAGGCAAACGAGGTCCAGGCAGAAGAAGAACATCGTGGCTTCAAAATCTAAGGGATCCCTGTTGTCCCCACCCTCTCCGCCTTTCGTAAATTACTTAAAATACACCTCTGCCGGCATGCTTGGGGCAGTTAACATCTTGCCCCTAGCCAGTGTATGTCTGTGTGTATGTTGAATGATTGGTTTTTCTTTTAAATTAGGGGTTTATATATATATATGTATTTTTAACTGTTGATTTCTATTATGTTGTGAGCCACCCTGAGTTCTCCGGAATAGGGTGGCATAGAAGTCAAATTAATAATAAATAAATAATAAATAAGGGACTGGTTTGGACAAAACTCAACAGGATTGCCAACATGATCACCAACATCCGATAACGGATATGGCACAAGAAGAAGAAGAAGACAAACTTTAAAAAAAAATTAATCATGATCTT
The DNA here is from genome assembly GCA_034064705.1 of Bothrops alternatus. Taxonomy (NCBI): domain Eukaryota; kingdom Metazoa; phylum Chordata; class Lepidosauria; order Squamata; family Viperidae; genus Bothrops; species Bothrops alternatus. The sequence goes on from JARGCV010000131.1 coordinate 27,475, forward strand.
TCCACCTTAAAACAACCCCCTTTGAGTCCATCTGCTGGCTGGCTCACAACCTGAGTCTTAGATTCTCATGATGCAATGCAGGAAAAGTTGGTTGGGGGCCCAGGGTTGCTAGGAAATCATAGTGTTTTCGAGTTTGGGTGAAATCATGAAATCATAAGAGCCACGTTGGAAACACTTGGGCCAAACTGTGATACAGTACGAAGTGCTATGAAGGGCGTGTGTATGCACGTGTCTGATTGTGACATTGACCCAAATGTCATTTCAGCAGAAGGCTGGGAGATTTCAACCCTCCCTATATAGGCTGAATTGAAATGGCATCTATAGAATACATCCTTAAATTCCCAGGAACGTTTTAAGGCCGCAATCTGTCCTGCTTATGTACCTGTGTGCCATCTTTCCACCTGTTCCGTTCCCTGCCTTTACATTTCAATATGACAAAGGGTTAAATTGCTTAGAGATGCTTTTAACGGCTGCAAAATTGGACCGCAGTGCTTGTAATTTTGACGTGTAAAGATTGGGCTCCTGCATTGCCTGCCAAAAACTTTTATTTGGAGGGGTTAAAAAAAAATTGCAGCTGCTTTGGTAACTTTGCAAAAACATTTTGCTCAGATGCAGAATGAAGAACAGACCACCCCACCTGATCCTGGCATGTTGTTGTTTTTTCTTCCCATTCTTTTTTTTTTAATTAAAGAGTAATGTAGCAGGCAAAAGGTATGCAAGCTTGTAATTATTGTATGTTTCCTCTCCCAAATGGCTTAAAAGATATACAGACATCCACCCTGGTGATTAGAATCACTGCGTGATTTCTTAATTCCAGGAATTCTTCTAATTGTTTTCATCCCTAGTAGACATTTAATATGATTTGGACCACTACCACGAGAATATGATACCCGGAGTTTTTTATGGCTAATCTTCTGCTATAATCTTCGGTCTGAGTCTTCACAGAGATATGGAGCTCTGTTGAGTCTAATTTCTAGGCTCCCAAGAGGGTTGTAGAAGAATTATTATAGTTGGATGTACAACCAGAGGTTCAGTCTGGATTTGGCATTTTTGTCCACCTATCAAATCTTTCCCAAGGGTCTGGCATAGGCAGAGATTGTTGGAAGGAAGGAAGGGAAGGAGGGATGAAAATGAGAGGAAGGAAGGAAGGAAGGAGAAAAGGAGGAATGGAGGGAGAGGAATGAGAAGAAGGAACAAAAGGAAGGGAGGAAGGAAGGAAGGAAGGAAGGAAGGAAAGGAAAGATGGATAGGAATGAGAAGAAGGAAGGAAAGGAAAGGAAGGAGGGATAGGAATGAGAAGAAGGAAGGAAGGAAAGAATGAAGGAAGGAGAAAAGGAGGAGGGAGGGAGGGAGGAAGGAAGGAAAGGAAAGGAAAGAGGGATAGGAATGAGAAGAAGGAAGGAAGGAAAGGGGAAGGAAGGAAGATAGGAAGGAAGGAAAGGAAAGGAAGAAGGGATAGGAATGAGAAGAAGGAAGGAAGGAATGAGAGGAAGGAAGGAAGGAAGGAAGGAAAGGGGAAGGAAAGAAAGAAGGAAGGAGAGGGAGGAAGGAAGGAAGGAAGGAAAGAAAGAAGAGCAATGAGAGGATGAGAAGGAAGGAGGGAGGGAAAGTAGGAAGGAAGGATTGCCACAATAATTCAGCAAAAGATATATCAGCTGAATACATCAAAGACACCAAATCCAGATTTAAAAGACCGAAACACGGAGTGGCTTCTGCCTAGAACAGTCAAGATCTTGATGTCTTTTCTCCCACCTTCATTTTCTCCCAATCTGAAGTTTATCCCATCCCATGTTTGCAAAGACGTGGACCTCCTTTGGGACTGCAAGCGTACAAACCAACAAAAAGAGCGTTTCTCTCCCCCTCACCATGTCATTGATCCATCTCTCCTCTTTTCTAGACGCCCCTCCAGTACAGTCAAGCCACAAACCAAAGTAATCAAGTGAGACTCTATTGTGCCTTTCTGGATTACAGGTGAGTGTCATCCTGGTATAAAACTTATCTGTTGCCATGTGCGCCCAGCCCTGTCACCTGCTCACCCCCCCCCCACCCGCCTGCTGGTTTCACAGGAAGAAGATTCCAAATAATGAAATCATGATTCTTCTCGGCAGCAAAGCTAAAACAGAGGACTGGGTCATTATTAACTCAAGTCTGGTGGGAGCAGATTTGTTTTTGTTTTGAACCCCCCCCTCATATCTGACAAAAAAGGGGGGGAAACCACTGGAATCTTTGTGTGATGCAGCCCGACCATACGGCATTTTAGGGACTGGCACCATCCCTTAAGTTCTCGTCCTTTGGTTGAATCTTACGAAGCCCAACATTTGTGGCTGGAGAGACAAGTTTCAGCTCCTGATTGCCAAACCAGAGGACATTATTTTTATTCGATGGGTAGCTTGGAGGAACGTTCCCACTCCTGGAAGATGGGGCTGGGATGACCTGCGGATATCCCAAAGATGCTTTTTCATGAAGCAACGGGACTTTCTTGTTTTTCTTTGAAGGCGTTTCACTTCTCATCCCAGAAGCTTCTTTGGCTCTGACTGAGTGGTGGGGAATGGAAGGATTTATACTCCTTGCAGACAGCTGGTCATTTGCATTCCTTTAGCGAGTTGTTGAGGCCACTTGGAGGTTTATCTGTGTCCTCAGGGTCACCTGAGTGGTGCAAATGGGTGTGGAGCCTTCTTGGAACTGTTGAAAGGACTGTGTGGTAGACTGGAGATAGGTGATGTCGTATCCCTCCCCCTCTGTGGAGAGAGACATTATCTATCTCCAGTCTACAACACTGTCCTTTCAACAGTTCCAAGAAGGATCCACATACATTTACACTACTCAGGTGACCATGACGACACAGATCAACCTCCAGGTGGCATCAACGACTCGCTAAAAGAACACAAATGACCAGCAGTCTGCAAGGAGTATAAATCCTTCCATTCCCCAGTCAGAGTTGAAGAAGCTTCTTGGATGAGAAGTGAAACATCTTCAAAGAAAAACAAGGAAGCCTAGTTTGAGAAAAAACAAGAAAGCCTTTGAGACAAGCATGACCTGGATGGACTGAGAATCTCCATAGGCATTTGGTGATGGCTAGTGTCATTTTTAAGAGACTAGGATGGGAATCAGAAAATCCCAGGTTTTGGATCTCACTTCTCAGCTCAATGGTCTAAGTCAGTGGTGGCGAACCTATGGCATGCGTGCCAGAGGCGGCACTCAGAGCCCTCTCTGTGGGCACACTTGCCACCGTCGCCATCTCATGCAGGTCCATTAGGCCACCGCTGGCGTCCAGAACGGCGGCCCCACTCAGCAAAAAGGAGGTGAAACAGCTGGCTAGCAAGTTTGAGTAGAGATGGTAGAGCATGCCCCCATGTGCTTGCTGTGGGGGGGCTGATGATGTCAGGCAGCAGCCACCCCTGCCTCGTCTTGCTCTGCAGCAATGGCACCCCCGCCCTACCCCCTGCCTCACCCTGCAGGACGAGCCTCCTGCCCACCTTCCCACCCACCAGAGACCCCCTGGATCTCCCCCAATCCTGCCTAGCCCCCACAGGCGTCCCTCCATGAGCAACATCAAGGTGGCCATGCCCACCCCAGCCAGGCCCACTCAGTCTGATGTGACCACCGCAGCCATGCCCACCCAGTGGGCCACGCCCCCCACTCTGCCCCCCCACCTGAGGTCACCACAATGCTGATGCGGCCCTGCCACTTTGCGATAAATAAGTGGGTTTTTGGTTGCGGTTTGGGCACTCGGTCTCTAAAAGGTTCACCATCACTGGTCTAAGTGTTCTTCAACTTTGCTGTTTGGTCTGCTCCCGAGCTTTCTAAATCCAGGTGCCTCCGAATGCAAACTCAACCTGGACAATTTAGAACCTGAGTTTTTTAATCTTTGTTTCCCGCACTATCCCCATTATAACACCCAGGAAATGGTTTTTCTTTTTCTCTTTTCAGAAAATTATGGAATACGGTTGGGTGAGTGGGGTTTCTGATTGAGCCAATATAGGAAGCAGTCAGAGGCATGATGTGTGGTTTCATGGAGCCCTCTCTGCCTTCTCCTTGCCCTACTCCATAACTCATTACTGTTTCACATTATTCATTATGGCAGTGTTTCTCAACCTTGACAATTTTAAGGCATGTGGACTTCAACTCCCAGAATTCCACAGCCAGCAATGCTGGCTGTGGAATTCTGGGAGTTGAAGTCCACATGCTTTAAAATTGTCAAGGTTGAGAAACACTGCATTATGGTTTCACTTCTTTAGAAGCTTTCAAGCCTAAAAACATTGTTAAAGAAATAACCTGGGCATAAAAAAAGGACAGTGGGGTACCTTGGTACTGATCATTAATTGGTTCCGGGAGCATCAAAAATGATGAGTACCAAACAATTTTTCCCCAAAAGAAATAATGTAGTAAGTCGCACAAAGCAGCCGACACCGACAAGTTCTAGCTTGTGTGCTGAATACCAAACAAACGAAGAGTACCGGGGGAAAATGTTCACATCAAAATGCACTGAGTATCAGATTTGGTGAGTTTCAAAGCTATCCAGTATCACTGTAGGTCCATCTTTTGCAGAAACGGAAGCGGTGTTTGGTCCAACAAAGGCTGTGTGCGTGATGGGGGTGACCTCAATTATTCCACCTGCTTGTGCAACCATCTCACCAACTTCGCCATTTTGATGCAAGTGGTGCCACTAACGGTAAGCCAAGCCAAAATATTCATAACTATGGTTTGTAGGCAAAACAATAGACCTGGATTATTTAGACTTTCTTTTTTTTAAAAAAAAATCTAGAACAGGGGTCTTCAAACTTGGCCCTTTTATGACTTATGGACTTCAATTCCCAGAATTCCTCAGCCAGCATGCCTGGCTGAGGAATTCTGGGAGTTGAAGTCCACAAAGTCATGAAAGGGCCAAGTTTGAAGACCCCTGATCTAGAATCTTGGTAAGTTACAATGGGCTTAGTTTAATATCACAACTTAGATGTTGAGGTCTTCCTAACCAATGGTGGCTAGTCATATGGTCTTGTAGAGGTGGAACTGCTGGATGACCTTCGACCAACAAAGTTTATGGTGGAACCCCCAAACTAGAACTTCTTGGTCTTGAAATTCAAGCTAACAAATGCTCCAACATAGGGGACCCAAATAGATTGTTTCCTAAGGAATATCTGCAGAGGTTCCTGGTCACACCATCACAACACAAGTGCCACTTCTTTTATCTGTGCACATGATGTTATGATGCATGTCGAAATTAGTAGTAATGGAACTAGGCTACATTCCTTTCATCTTTCTGTCCCTCTGGACTGTCCATTTTTAAGCCACCTCAAAGAAAAATGATGTTCTTCCTCCTGCTGTTCTATTTCCGTTTGGTTATCTCGGACATCGTCTTCATACGTGGCGTTTTAATGTCCTTATCGATGGCTGAAATTCAGCTGGGCTCTTGAGACTCCTTTCATGAAGTCTGAAGGACACAGAAAAGGACACCGTTTCAGCCGGAACTTGGCCAAACAGCAGGAGAACCACAGCTTAGTGGGAGATTGGATCAAGTTCCATGGGATCTCAGAGACCCCTGTTAAAATCTCAACCCGCATGGCAGCCTTGCTGTTCCCGCTCCATGCCGGCTGGTTCGACTCTTGCCTTTTTCTTGGCAAGGGACCTAATTAACCGGGCTGGATCCAAGGATCAGATGGATGACACAAACCTTGGCACGGTCACACGTCCGCCTTGTATCATCTAAGCAAATGGGAATTCATCTCCACCTCTTGTTTGCCAAGGACCTCGGTGCCGATTGGCTGGGCTAAGAAGAAGGCAATTATACAATTACGATTAACTTGAAAAAGCTGCAAGCGCTTATAGAGATGGCTTCCTCCCCAAATGGTTTTGCATTCAATTATTTGCCTTGAGTACGCGTTTTCTCTGCACAGAGGGTTCTAATCCAGTGGGACCCCTTGCCAATATTTGCACAGTTCCTCAAATTTGTTTTATTCACAAAGATTCATTTATCTCCTTTTTCTGCTTCCCTACCCTCCCCAAACCCAAACCTCACCTGCTTTTTTTCTCTCCTTAACAAGTGGCTGGTTCATTTCATAGGCATTGATTTACGTTTTACAGGCAGGATAAATTTATCTTCCATTTTCTGGAATTTTTCACTGTTGGGAGGGGGAAATGTATTTGCGCCAGATAGGAGATTCTGCATTGCGTGCCTGTAATTCTATACATGCCAATTTGATAAACATGGAGCCTGCCAATCACATAGCCAAAGAAACTTTGACGACTCCATGCAGTTATTCAGAACATTTTAGTTCTTTGCTCCCTGCCTCATTTTCCGAAAAGGAATTAAAAAAATGAAACCAATTTCCATTGCTTTAAGTGATTTCCACTTTGAAAAAATTTAAAAGGCAAACTCAACTTCAAAAAAAAAAACATGGTTCAGCATGAAGACTATCCCAGAGAGGCAGGTATTAGGTTTTCTAAGGACCCCTAATTGTGTGTGATAAAGATTTATACACTTTATATAAGGAAAACATGAAATAAACGTCTCATTCTGGCAAAACTTCTATTTGGCCAGAGTTGCAATAAATTTTGGGTTAGGACCGTATTTTGTTTATTTTTTTCCCCCCTTAGTTTCTTGGCAGAATTCATCTGGCTTTTGTTTGTTTCCCATTTAATGGATTAAGTTTATTCTAGGGTTTACCCAACCATTTTATCATGCAGTTTGCTGAGGGAAAAAAAACAGGTACATATGGTGCCAGCAAACTTTAGCATTTATAACTAGTGGAATTCAACAACAAGATGAATAGGAGATTTGGGGACTGAAAAAAAATGAGGGGAAAGGAGACTCAAAAGATTTCAGAACTGGAAGATTTCCAATCTCTGCTTTATAATCATCTGTATTAACTTCAATGGCTCTAATGTCTTCTGCAACAGGAATAGAATTAGAATTAGAATAGAATAGAATAGAATAGAATAGAATAGAATAGAATAGAATAGAATAGAATAGAATAGAATAGAAGCTGGAAGGGACCTTGGAGGTCTTCTAGTCCAGCCCCCTGCTGAAGCTGGAAGATCTATACCGTCTCAGACAAGTGACTGTCCAGCCTCTTCTTAAAAACCTCCAGTGATGGAGCACCCACGATTTCTGTCCCACTGGTTAATTGTCCTCATTGTTAGGAAGTTTCTCCTTAATTCCAGGTTGCTTCTCTCCTTGATTGGTTTCCATCCATTGTTTCTTGTCCTTCCCTCTGGTGCTCTGGTGAATAACGTGACCCCCCTCTTCTTTGTGGCAGCCCCTCAGATACTGGAACCCTGCTATCATGTCTCCCCTATTTCTTCTTTTCTTTAGACTAGCCAAATCCAACTCCTGCGGCTGGTTCTTCGTATGTTTTAGTCTCCAGGCCTTGGATCATCTTAGTTGCTCTTCTCTGAATTTTTTTCCAAAACTCTCAACATCTTTTTTGTGATATGGTGACCAAAGTTGGCTGCAGTATCCCAGGTGTGGTCTGACTAGGGTTTTATAAAGAGGTACTAATAATTCAAGTGATCTTGATTCGATGCCTCTGTTTATACAACCCAAGAGTGCATTAGCTTTTTTGGCTGCTGCTGCACACGGCTGGCTCATAGTCAAGTGATCATCCACTGGGACTCCAAAGTCCCTCTCACAGTTGCTGTTTTTAAAGGAACGAGAAGGCCATCTTCTCCCAAGGCTGCATCACAGGTTAAATGATGCTAAGTGCCCTGGCCAAAAGTCAGATGCATTCCTCCAACACTTGTGAGGTATTCAGCGCTCTCTGAGCTTGGTTCCCTTCTTGCAGACGTTCCATCATCCAACTAGGTAACATCTTCAGGGCTTCAAGCAGACCCACCTCCCTTCTAGTGCTGATCCTAGGATCATGGGGCTGGAAGGGACCTTGGGGGTCTTCTATTCTGACCTTCTGCCCAAGGCAAGAGTCCTCATACCATTTTTGAACAAATGGTTGTCCAAATCTTTTCTTGAAAACCTCCAGTGATGGAGCACCTATGACTCCAGGAGGCAAGCTGTTCCACTGCTTAATTTTTCTTATTGTCATTCCTCCTTTGTTTCACCCCCCTCTGCAAACTTCCACCCGTGGCTTCTTCTTCTGCCCTCAGGTGCTTTGGAGAATAAATTAATTTCCTCTTACCTGCGACAGCCCTTCAGAGTATTGCAGCGGTGTCAAATTCAATTTCACTGAGGGCTGCATCAGCATTGTGGTTGCCCTTGGGGGGGCAGGGTGTGTGGCCAGGGTGGGTGTGGCCTACTGGGTGGGTATGGATGGAGTGGGTGTGGCCTATTGGGTGGGCATGGCCAGCTCTTCATCGTTCGCGTCAAGGGGGCCTGTGGGGGGCCTGGGCAGGAGTGTGACAGATCCGAGGGTCTCTGGCAGAAGGGGGTGGGACCGGGGCAAGTGCCAAGGCATGGTCCACTGGAGGAGCCTCACTGCCTGCTGAAACCCCTCCGCCAGAGCCCATATTTGAAGTAGGAGAGGGCCATTTGCTGGCCACTTCCAGGCAATGGTCCATTTCTTCATTCCTCACAAAGGGGGACCCCTCCCCAGCATGCACCCAGAGGGGGGGCGACACAGCCGGGGCTGGTTCCTCGCTGTTTCCGGACAGCCTTGTGGAGCTAAGACTGAATGCATTTCAGCATAGATGGCCACCACAAAATTGTACATTGGCTCCCGGCCGGCCTGGACCAGGGGCAAGGCAGCGGAGGCCGTTCCCTCACTGTTTCCAGGATGGCTTCGCGGGCCACATGAAACCACTTCGTGGGCCGCATCCAGCCCCCAGGCCTTGGGTTTGACATGTCTGAAGTATTGGAAGACAGCTATCATATTGCTAAACCTTCTCTTCATTAGGTCAAATATGCCTAGTTCCCTTCACCGTTCATCATACAATATTGGTGATACCTAGTTGAGTAATGCAACATCTGCAAGAAAAGAACCAAGTTATCATAGACCAGTTCAATCCTGAGCTACAAATATCCAAGATAAGCAGTGCATGCATTTTCAGCCAGATCTGAATTATTCTGCATATTAAACTCCTTGATAAAATAACTTCTGGGGATGCTGACTTTGCAAGCTTAGCACACCACCACTAATATAATTTAATTACTCGTTTATGGAATACATAAATTAATTTGGACATAAACTTTCTTCGGGATACCTCCATAAAGAGCAGATGTAATAAATAAATAATCTTAATCGTGCCTTCGGTGGATATTGACTTATTTACAGAGGCAGCCAATGGCCGTATTTCAAGGCAGAGATTTCAACAGGGAATCCAAACAAAGCATATGGAAGATTTTAGCGTCTCTACTTCGCGTTGGCCACGGAGCAAAATCCCATGGAATGGCGGTTCTTATTTTGGAAGGCTAAATATATCGAAGTTGGAGGATTCTGTGGCCATATGGTATTCAGATTTCATACTGTCATTGGCCCTATTAGGCTCGTGATAAATCAGTAGGGGGTGAGACTTGAGTGGCTTCTATCTTGATGGTATCTCCATCACCATCCTGTCTTCCAAAAAATGCTTTCAATTGGAATAGAGTTGGAAGGGAACTCAGTGATCTTCTAGTCCAGCTTCCTGCTCAAGCAGAAGACCCTAAACCATTTCAGACAAGTGGCTGTCCAGTCTTTTCTTAAACACCTCCAGTGTTGGAGCATTCACCGCTTCTGGAGGCAAGCTGTTCCACTGGTTAATTGTTCTAACTCTCAGAAAAGTTCTCCTTAGTTCCAGATTGCTTCTCTCTTTGGTTAGTTTCCATCCATTGCTTCTTGTCCTGCCTTTGGGTGCTTTGGAGAATAGCTTGACTCCCTCTTCTTTGGGGCAGCCCCTGAGATATTGGAACACTGCTATCAAGTCCCCCCTCATCCTTCTCTTCATTAAACTAGACATACCCAATTCCAGCAACCATTCCTTATATGCTTTAGCCTCCAGTCCCCTGATCATCTTTGTTGCTCTTCTCTGTGCTCTTTCTAGAATCTCAACATCTTTTTTACATTGCGGTGACCAAAACTGGATGCAGTATTCCAAGTGTGGCCTTACCAAGGCCTTGTAATGTGGTATTAACCCTTCACGTGACCTTGATTCTATCCCTCTGTTAATGCAGCCCAGCACTGTGTTGGCTTTTTTGGCAGCTGCAGCACACGGCTGGCTCCTATTTAAGGGGTTGTCCACTAAGTGTTTCATCCACTTTTTCTTGCCTTGCCTTCTGGTGCTTTGAAAAATAAGTTGACTCCCTTACAAAGGAATCCATCCCATTTGCTCAAAGGGTTGAAGAAGTGCAGAGGTCTCTGGACGGGACCAACAATGAACTAGATCAGGGGTGGGCAACCTTGGCTGTTTTATGACTCGTGGACTTCAACTCCCAGAATTCCTGAGCCAGCCATGCTGAGCGGAAAGGGAGAAGTTTCCAAGCTGAGCCAGGCTGGCTCAGGAATTCTGGGAGTTGAAGTCCACGAGTCATAAAACAGCCAAGGTTGCCCACCCCTGCCCTAGGCCACTTTATGACTCGTGGACTTCAACTCTCAGAATCCCTGAGCCAGCATGAGGGAACTATGGCCCCCTCATGACTCGTGGACTTCAACTCCAGAATTCCTGAGCCAGCATGGCTCAGCTTGGAAACCTCTCCCTTTCCCCTCAGCACGGCTGGCTCGGGAATTCTGGGACTTGAAGTCCACCAGTCATAAAAGAGCCAAGGTCGCCTACCCCTGACCTAGACAATACCTTTTAAATTCCCAGGGACAATGTCTTTCTCCAGTGGGCTTACAGGTTGTCCTCGACTTACAGCAATTCATTTAGCGACTGTTCGAAGTTACGACGGCACTGAAAAAAGCGACTTATGATCATGTGATCAAAATTCAGCCGCTTGGCGACTGGCTCATATTTTTCACGGTTGAAGTGTCCTGGGCCCACGCGATCCACTTTTGCGGCTTTCTGACAAACAAAATCAACGGGGGAAGCCGATTCACTTAAGAACCGTGTTACTCATTTAACTGCAGGGATTCTGTCAGCAACGTGTGCAAAAAAAGGTTGTAAACTGGTCAAAACTCGCTTAACAACCAAAATGTTGGTCGTAAGTCGAGGATTACCTACCTCTTTCCCTTTTATTTCTCCTGCCACCCAATTTTTTCACACAGATTCATAAATTCTGGAGAAACCCTTTGCAGGTACTGTCCTTGTACCTCGAACAGGGGCAATTAAACGAATCTTGAATTTCCTCCACCTTTGCTGTCTGATATGTTATCTGGTCGGTATCATTCTGCCTTTTGATGCAAGCCTTGATTTGCAGCGTGTTTGCTAGGCAAAGCTATTTTTCCATCGGAAGGAGAAATGAGATTTTTTTCGGGACAGTCAATCAGGAAAGCATCAGGGAAGGTTAAACAAAGCGGAGACAAAGACCTTGCTTTTGCGATGCCACAAAGACTGGAGGCCACACAATGAATTTTCTGCTGGGCATCGCAGAGCAGACAAATGCATATTTATGCATTGGTACACAACAAGCGAGTCAATATTCCTGCGGTGGTCACCTGCATTTTTGAGAAACTAATTATGGAGAATAATAACCGAGCTTCCCATCCCGAGAGAAATAACATGTGGCATAAATGCTCTCCTATTTCATCATTAATTAAAAATGACTTCAAGCAAATTTGCTCTGCTTTCATACTCAGCTCGCCACACAGAGACCGTGCAAATTGGTTCACGAATGGGCAGAGTGAGGCAGCTTGGTAGGTCTTTGATTCAGTAGAAGTGCATTCGTCTCTAAGATTAGTGATACGGTTGAGCAGGGCTTGGAATTTGATCCTAAAATGGTGCTTTGAAATGTGTGGCAGTGCAAACGTAGAGCCAGTTTGGTGTAGGGGTTGAGGTGCTGGCCTAGAAACCAGGAGGCAGTGAGTTCTAGCCCTGCCTGAGGCACGAAAAAACAGCTGGGTGACTTTGGGACAATCACCAGGAGACGGTGAGTTCTAGTCCTGCCTTAGACATGAAAGTGGCTGGGTGCCTTTGGGACAAACACCAGGAGACGGTGAGTTCTAGTCCTGCTTGAGACATGAAATCAGGCTGGGTTACTTTGGGACAATCACCAGAAGACAGTGAGTTCTAGTCCTGCCTGAGGCATGAAAGACAGCTGGGTGACTTTGAGCCAATCACCAGGAGACAGTGAGTTCTAGTCCTGCCTGAGACATGAAAGACAGCTGGGTGACTTTGAGCCAATCACCAGGAGACAGTGAGTTCTAGTCCTGCCTGAGACATGAAAGCAGACTGGGTGATTTTGGCCAGTCACCAGGAGCCAGTGAGTTCTAGTCCTGCTTAAGACATGAAAGACAGCTGGGTGACTTTGAGCCAATCATCAGGAGACAGTGAGTTCTAGTCCTGCCTGAGGCATGAAAGCAGGCTGGGTGACATTGGGCCAATCACCAGGAGATGGTGAGTTCTAGTCCCGCCTTAGGTATGAAACACATTGCCACCCCTCTTCCGCTATTTTGTCTTCCAAAGAAGTTTCCAATCAAGATGAAAACGAAAACACAACCTTGTAATTCTCACTAAATAAACGAGAGCCAGAAGTTCACACACAGTTGGAAGATCTGAAGGACCAAGTGGGGACAGATCTTCCCGGAATAAAATCTATCTATGTGGTCGCTAAGAGTCAACGTTGACTTGATGGCGCCAAACCCATCAACTCACAGACCTCTTGTAAGAACAATCCATGGTCTAATTTACAAATCAGGAACAGTTAAGCTTTAAAAAAAACCCAAAACAAAACCTGTAAGGATTCTGGAAGATGTCTTCATCTCATTTAAAGTTTATTTTCCTGTTTTTGGTCATAACTGTGAACTCTTGATCGCTAACAGATGGTGGAGATGTTTGCCTGTCAAATGGCTTGGCTTGGCTTAGTTCCTTAGACTAGTTCTTGATTTATTTATTTATTTTTAATCTTCAGAGAACGTTCAAATTTTTTTTAAAAAAAGAATTTCACGTGTGAGTGGGATGTATCTTTTCTTTTTTAATAACCTGCTTAGGAGAGAGTGAAGACTCGTCAAATACGATTTCTCGTTCTTTCTTTCTGCAGCTAACACATGGACACAAGGTGGCATTGTCTTCTATCAGTTACGTAGGATGCTCTGTTTCCATTTTCTGCTTGACTATCACCCTGGTCACGTTTGCAATTCTGTCGTGAGTAATTTTTACTTTTCTTCCCGCTGAGCCAATATCAGACTGGAAATATAGATAGTCAGTTGGGGAGAAAAAAAGAAAAGAATCTCAAAAAAAAAAAAAAAACAACAACTCCATTTGCAGGCCACTGGACTGACTGCTTCCAGGTGCTGAGCGCTTCATACAAAGGTTATTAATTCCTTAAACCTTAATTAGATGCTGTCCGTGCATTAGTAACACTCAGTTGAGTTTGGTGTAAATGACTTTAATTTCTTGGAAGTGGGAAGCTTTGAAACATAGCGGGTTACTTCTTTGTCATTTATTCTCAAGCTATTTACAGAGGTTTGGTATTCCCCACGGTGGGTTCCCACAAAAGGCTGAAAACTACAGCTCCCAAACTTGCAACAAAATTGAGAGATTCGGGACTTGTGGTCCTAAAGCCTCTTGAGTGAGCCTGTTGGAGAAAGTAGCAGGATTTTTTTGACCCCTAGATACTGAAATGAGGAAGGAACCAGCAGTGAAATGAATAGGAGGGTCTGTGATTTGCAGAAGTAAGATAAGGATGTTATTATAGATTGCTGGGCAATGCTTTGGATTTGACTGCAAAAAGAATGCTTTGCTGAAGAGACAAATTAAGCACCTGTGCACAGTTCTTTATAGCAGGGGTCCCCAACCCTTGGTCCATGGACCGGTACCGGGTCGCACAAACAAGCAAAGCCCTGTCCACAGGATGCAGGCAGCCACAAAACCACGCACCCTCCGGTCCATGGAAAAACCTTTCTCCACATAACTGGTCCCTGGTGCCCAAAAGGTTGAGGACCTCTGCTTTAGAGAAACCCATCTTGTCAGGCACAGAACACCAGGTTCACACATGAAGGACCAATTAACTTGATTCATTGCTAAAAGCCGATGCACAGGAATCTTTTCAAATAAGGATTAGAACCTGCTCAGAGTTAGATAAGGGTCAACAGAATTCAAGGGAGCTTGGACTTAGTTGTGGCCATGTAGGGATTCTAGGCTGATCCCTCTCTTGACTCCACCCTCAGGGTTCTGCCACCCCTACTCCCCTTTTCCCAGGATCGTTTCCTAAACACCACCAAAACGTCTTTACAAATTTTTAATAAATAATAATAATAATGATGATGATAATAATAATAATTATTATTATTATTATTACTATTGATAATCGCACAGTCAGCCAGATGTTCAGACTGGATTTGGCATTTTTGTCTACCTATCGAGTCCTTCCCAAGGACCTGGGATAGGTAAATGTGGATGTTTGATGGTATTACAGATCTCGTCACAGGATGGAAGCAGTTCCTAGTAAGGCCACCTTTTGCAATTGACTAATGGCGAATTTGTCAATGCCAATGGTGTTCAAGTGGTGCTCCAATTATTATTATTGTTATTGTTATTGTTGTTATTATTTATGGAGCAGAACTAAATTGGAAGCATTGCAAAACCTTATAGTTGTGAAGTCTGGTTTTGTGGTGAGGAAGACTCTGCTGTCTTCTAATGGCATGGATCAAAGGTGCGGTGCAACTTAGCCTTCCATGCCAGATGTCCTTCAAAGGGGATGGTCCATAGACCTTTGGTGAGTAGGCAGATAAGAAGAATAATTTATAGATGTCTGGGGATTATAATGACTGGAAGATCCAACAAGATGTCTCAACCAGGCTAGTCTAACCGGCAATTTCAGAATTACGGTCAGTGGTGGGATTTAGCCGGTTCGCACCACTTGGGCAGAACCGGTAGCTAATTTTTTGTTGCCCAGGCCCAGAATGGACTTCCGGAAGCGGCATCCACACAGAGAACCGGTTGTTCACCTATTTGAATCCCATCACTGGGCATATCCCCTTGATCATTTGGCCTTCAATCAACAAGAATTACTGGGCAACCTTAATGGAGAACTCTGTTTTCCATGAAGTCCCAACACACCCTACAATTGTGTGAAATGCAGTGCAGAGATCCATCCGGGAGGCTATTTGTCTACGTTTCTGAAGTCAGTTTGGCAGATTGAACAAATCAGATGCCTCCAAACCAACCCAGGTGATGACCCTTCAGGGCCACCGAAACACCTCTTTAGGCTTCGATTCAGAAATATGAATGGAAGCCCATCCTGTTGACCATTTCATCCGAACCCAATGGCATCGATTTCACCAATGGTGTTGAATCCATGGATCAGACTGGATCCTTTCTTCAAATGACCCGGGCTATGCCAATGAGATTTTGCTTCACTCACCCAAGCGTAGCAAATACGAGAGCTTGCGGTCCTCCTCAGCTGGAGGGTTCTCTGAGAAACATTTGCTTAGTTTTTCCAGAATGCCAATTTAACTGTGCTTTGGGGAGGCTAATAATACGTTTTTCTTATTTCCATATATATAGCCAAATCACTTCAAGGTAGAGAATGCAACAATGAGGTATTTACGAAAGTGCCAGATTTCGAATGAATATGCAAATGGCCTTCTCGATCGATCTGGCTCACTTAATTTGAGCCCTGTTTGCATTCAGTGAGTTACTCCGCTTACACATCTGAAGAGGATCAAAACCCAAACATATTAACATGAAACCGCTTAGGTTGATTCGCAAAAACGTGCACCAATTTAAACCCCGAAAGGTTAGGGTGATACCAATAAAGGAGAATTATTGATAAGCTCAGGGTTGAAAAGATGGGTCCTTGGTGCTTTCTGGGCCCAGGTTAGGGTGAAAACCCTCAAAACGGAATGGGTAAAATATTCATATTTCCTCTTCTCCCTTCCCTTGTTGGGCTCGCAAGGGGCGAATGCAAATTCTAGGGATTTATTCTAGTTCCCTTATGTGAAACACAACAACCTTTCGACATTGTCATTTGGTTTTAATTAGTGTTGATTAAATCCAGAGGCAGTTCGGGAAAGGAGGGGAGATGCTCCTGGTTGTTTTTTTTTCAACTTTGCCAAGCATAAGGAATGTTGTGTGAGCCTGCAAGGAGGATGTGTCCATCAAAAGACTTAAAAAAGCAGTGAAATCTAGTTAATATTGCAAAAGTTCAATGCATGGGTGCCAAGCAGGGTTGGCCTCAGGAAAATACTACCCCAATTAAAACCTAATTTTGTAGCCTTGCCTTCCTAAATGGAGGGCTAAGCCAATTAATAGGAGAGAGAGAGAGAGAGAGAGAGAGAGAGAGAGAGAGAGAGAGAGAGAGAGAGAGAGAGAGAGAGAGAGAGAGAGAGAGAGATGACAGAAATGATAGATATAGATAGAGAGATGATAGACAGAGAGGATGATAGAGATGATAGACATGACAGAAATGATGAGAGAGAGATATGAGAGAGATTAGAGAGAAATGAGAGAGAGAGATGAGAGAGAGAGAAAGAGAGATGAGAGAGGACAGAAATGATAGAGAGAGAGATGATGGAGAGAGATGATAGATAGCGAAAGATGATAGAGATTAGAGGCAGAGGGAGGGAGGGAGGAAGATGAGATGGAGAGAGACATGGAGATGGAGAGATATATATAAAGAGATGATAGAGATGACAGAAATGATAGAGATATTATAAAGATGAGAGGGAGGGAGGGGGAGAGGGGGGAGAGAGAGATGAGAGAGAGATGACAGAAATGATAGAGAAATAGATAGATAGATAGAGAGAGATGATAGAGAGAGAGGATAGACATGACAGAAATGATGAGAGAGAGATGAGATATGATAGAGATAGAGAGAGATTAGAGATGACAGAAATGAGAGAGAGATGAGAGAGAGATGACAGAGATGACAGAAATGATAGAGAGAGATGACAGAGATGATCGATAGAGAGAGATGATAGAGATGAGAGGGAGAGGGTGGAAGATGGAGATGGAGAGAGACATGAAGATATATATATATAGAGAGAGATGATAGAGATGACAGAAATGATAGAGAGATTATAGATATGAGAGAGAGGGGGGAGGGAGAGAGGGAGGTGTTGTGGCATCTGACATAGAAGTGATGGGCACTTGGATATGTAGAATGGAACTCATCTTGGTGGTCCTCTCAGGTGGATGACAACAGATCCCCCCATTGTTTCTCCAAAACAATGTTTTTCAATCTTGGCAACTTTAGAATAGAGTAGTGTAGAATAGAATAGAATAGAATAGAATAGAATAGAATAGAATAGAATAGAATAGAATAGAATAGAATAGAATAGAATAGAATAGTTGGAAGGGACCTTGGAGGTCTTCTAGTCCACCCCCTGCTCAGGCAGGAAACCCTATACCATTTCAAACAAATGGTTGTCCAATCTCTTCTTAAAAACTTCCAGTGTTGGAGCATTCACAACTTCTGGAGGCAAGTTGTTAAGATGGGTGGACTTTAAGATGGGTGGACTTCAACTCCCAGTGCTCTACTGAAATATTTTAATTTTCAAAGCACTCCCAGAACTCCCCAACCCAATATTTTAATTTTCAGAGTACTAATGGATGTGGCTTTCCCCCCCTCCCCCACAGCTCTGTCAGTACCATCCGCAACCAGCGTTACCACATCCATGCCAATCTTTCATTTGCTGTTTTGGTGGCTCAGATCTTGCTCCTTATCAGCTTCCAGTTTGAACCTGGGATGGTGAGTGAAATGGATGTTCTTCTGAACGGGGCGTCAACTCAGCGATGGCAGAGAATAATAGAATAACAAGAGTTGGAAGGGACCTTGGAGGTGATCTAGTCCAACCCCCTGCTCAAGCAAGAAACCTTATATCACTTCAGACAAATGGCTGTCCAGTCTCTTCTTAAAAACCTCCAGTGATAGAGGACCCACAATTTATCATAATTGACCTCTGAGCGTGACAATTTGGATGCAAACATTTCGTCTCCGTTTGAGGGGGCATATTCAGTGCGCTTTGAATTGTGCTCGTCTGTCCGAGCACTGGCCTTTCAGTACCCTTTTTGTGTGATGTAAGTTGGTGTGGGTGTTACGGATCCAGATGTTTCTGAGTCAGGGTCACATGAGCCCAATTCAAAGCCCACTGAAGATGCCCCCCCTCAAATGGAGACAAAACGTTTGCAGCCAAATCGCCAAGCTCGGAGATCAAATCAACAGCCGAACGACCAATCCAAGCTACTTATATTCAAACACATCTCAATCATCATTGATGTTAATTCATCCAGCTAATTATAGAACATAGAATGATGGAATTGGAAGGGACCTTGGAGGCCTTCTAGTTCAGGGGTCTTCAAAGGTGGCCCTTTTATGACTTGTGGACTTCAACTCCCAGAATTCCTCAGCCAGCGTGCCTGGCTGAGGAATTCTGGGTGTTGAAGTCCACAAGTCATAAAAGGGCCACCTTTGAAGACCCATGTTCTAGTTCAACTCCCTGCTCAAGCAGGAGAACCTATACCATCTCAGACAGGGGAATGTCTAGTCTCTTCTTGAAATCCTCCAGTGATGGAGCACCCACAACGTCTGGTGCCAAGCCGTTCCACTGGTTCATTGTTCTCCCTGTCAGGAAGTTTCTCCTTAGTTCCAGGTTGCTTCTCTCCTTGATTAGTTTCCATCCGTTGCCCACCCTTCCTTCTTTCCTTCTTTCCTTCCTTCCTCCCTCCCTCCTTAGTTCCAGGTTGCTTCTCTCCTTGATTAGTTTCCATCCGTTGCTCCTTGTCCTGCCTTCAGGTGCTTTGGAGAATAGCTTGACTCCCTCTTCTTTGGGGCAGCCCCTGAGATATTGGAACACTGCTATCATGTCACCCCTGGTTCTTCTTTTCACTTTTCACAGCACACGGCTCAGCTGAGAAATGTCTCAAGGGTTATCCAAATATTTATCTCTTCCACCCAATTTTGCCTAAACCGAATGTTCCCGGCTGACAATGCACGTTGCCACCCAATTCTGCACACCTTACTCTCTTTTGAATGGCAGGCCCCGGCCTTTTAAAGTGGACCCCTCTTTATTTTTAAACAATTTGTCACCGCTTCATTATATGGCGGCCACCGTGCTGACAGGCATATAATGTCGCTGGCATTTAAATAAGCAGGTTATTCATTTCACATTTGCTCGACAATACTCGGTGCACGGTAAACATGACAAATGTTTGTGTTTTCCCTTTGATTTGCACCGAAAAATAAAGGCAGAGATTAATCGTAACGCAGCGGTTGCTGTTTAACCTGATAATTAATGCTATTAATAACCATAATGATAATCATGTGGTTTCATCGGAAATTCTCCTGGCCTTTGGTCAAACAGGGAACCCCCCCCCTTTATTTCCCTGGGAGAAAATACAATACAACGTGAAGAAAAAATTGTATTTTTAATGATAATATTTCCTGGGGTTTTTTTTCTCTTGCATATTTGTGAACATTGATAAAACAGGTTTGGCTCCCACCTTCAAAACACAAAAACGATTCTGTTCACTCAACATAACGTTCTATCTGGTTTCAGTTTATTAGAGCTGAGTTGTCAGTTTGAAGGTTTTTCTTTTTCCGGTCCTGGGAGAGAGAGAAAAAAAAGATAAAGTAATAATAGGCAGCAAAATTTTCTCTATTCGTCATTTTGAGAGGATGGCGTAGAGAGGCTGCCATTTTTTCCCCTGCAGTGCTCTGAAATTATTATTATTATTATTATGATAGGGTGCCGTTGTGCATTCTGCCGGTTAAGAAAAAAAAGCAAGTTAGAAATAAATGGGTTGTACTCAGCGACTTAGTAATTCACGTTTCTGTCCTCCAGCCTTACATTTGTTTTGTCCCATTTCGATGGTTAGTTTGGAAGTGTTTTGCAAAAAAATAAAATAAAATAAAAATCTGTATGAGGTTGATCTCAGTTGCCTTCAGCTTAGAATGTACAATTTTATTGCACTTTTATGCAATTTTAGGCATCCATCCATCCATCTATCCATCCATCCATCCATCCATCCATCCTTTTTTTGCATGTGATTTACCCTAATATCTGCCAACCCAATTAAACCTCCCCTTCAATTCAACCTCTAACATTGTTTCTGGGCACCTTCCTGTAATTCTAACGACATGTTAAATTTATGGATTGAAATATTTGTTCGTGTCCAACCCATCGCGACCCCATGGACAATGTTCCTCCAGGCCTTCCTGTCCTCTACCATCTTCTGGAGTCCATTTAAGCTCATGCCTCCTGCTTCAGTAACTCCATCCAGCCCCCTCCTTCTCTGTCGTCCCCTTCTTCTCTTGCCCTCCATCTTTCCCAGCATCAGGTTCTTCTTCAGGGAGTCCTTCCTTCTCCTTAGGTGGCCAAAGTACTTGAGTTTCCACTTCAGGATCTGGCCTTCTCAAGAGCAGTCGGGGTTGATCTCCTCCAGGACTGACCGGTTTGATCACCTTGCAGTCCAGTGGACTGGCAGGAGTCTTCTCCAGCACCAGAGTTCAAAGGCCTCCATTATTTGGCGCTCGGCCTTTCTTAGGGTCCAACTTTTGCAGCCATAAAAAAAAATATTTAGACCACAGGGAATGAGGTGTGGGTGTGGGGTTCCCTAGAATTTTCTCTCCAATGCATCAAGGATCCAGTCTTGGAGAAGAGAAGAAGCATTCCAATCTTGGCACAGTAACTAGGTGAAACTTCAGCGAACGTTGCCTAGGTAAGCGGAGTCACCCGGTTGCTAAGCAACTTTACAGTGTTTGTCTAGCTTGCAGCATTGTGTCAAAAGCTTAGTTCAGCTTTTCCAGTGAAGTGGAGGAAGCGTGTGTGTGACAGGTGGCAGCAGAGATGCTGACCTACAGAAGCTTGGGAAGCAAAATAATTTTGTTAAAAAAAGGCTTTGTGACTTTCTCTAACAAGAAGAAATCCTTCCGTGTGTCTGGATTCCAATTGATGGGAAAGAAGGAGATGACACGTTAGACCAAGATGAAGTAGGACTAGGGCAAAGAAGTCGGATGGAGGAAAACGGCATCAAACGTGGCTGATTCTCTATCCAACGTCTCTGGGTTACTCTTACAGCTCATACATCTGATTTTCTGTCCACTGATGGCAATTTGAACCTGTCACTCTTCTCTCTGATGGTATCAGTTTTCTTCTGATCACCCTTCTAGCTCATCAGAGGCAACTCTTAGCAGTAACAACAGTTCATCAGTGGAATGACTTTGCCTCCAAAGGTTGCGGGTGCTCCAACACTGGAGATTTTTAAGAAGAGATTGGACAACTGTTTGTCTGACATGGTATAGGGCCATGGTGGCGAACCTATGGCACGGGTGCCACTGGTGGCACACAGAGCCCTCTCTGTGGGCACGCGCACCGTTGCCCGAGTCCTAGGCCTTCATCTGGGTTTTATAAAACCTTTTTGCTTTTTGCCCGTGTGCAAAAAAAAAAAAAAAGTTCAACCAATCAATCAATTTCAATTTCTCGCAGGAAAAAAAAAGATCTTGCGAAGTTGGAATTGATGGATTGAACTTTTTAGTTCTATCTAATAATAATAAACTTTATTATGGTCGTAGACCAGCAATAGCCATCACTTTTTACACTATATTAAATAATAATAATATTCTGCCATTACTACCGCAGCCACCCAATGGGCCACACCCACCCAATGGGCCACACCCACCCAATGGGCCACGCCCACCCAATGGGCCACGCCCACCCAATGGGCCACACCTATCCAATGGGCCACACCCACCCAATGGGCCACACCCGGCACCCAACCATGCATAAGTGGGTTTTGGGTTGCAGTTTGGATACTCAGTCTCTAAAAGGTTCGCCATCGCTGCTTTAGGGTCTCCTGCTTGAGCAAGGGGTTGGACTAGATGACCTCCAAGGTCCCTCCCGACTCTATTCTTCTCCTTGAGAGAACAAAAGCAGGATTCAGGTTGCAAGAGTGCAACCTTGGGGGGGGGGAAACAGACCGCTCCTCATGTTTCCTCAGCAAGATCAGGTATTTTTCCTTCCCACTGCCTAGCATAGTATTTCTCAGCCTTGGCAACTGTGGATTTCAGCTTGCAGAATTCCCCAGCCAGCCCTGCTTATCTTAACGTTCCCCAGCTTGAAAAACCCTGGCCTTTAACACAACCTCTTAGGCTCCAATAAGGCATCAATCAACAAGAAGGAAGCAATAGTTTTAGAAGTCCACGATGTCCTATTGATGCAAATCTTGCAGGGCAAGATATTTAGCGAGCTCTTTAAAGCTTCCTTCTCTTAATACAATTTGAATCTCACTTTCCGTGGAATGAATCCATTTCTCGATTTCATAACCATGAAATTGACATTCCGGGGAATTGACATATTTATGAATTTAATCCATTCATGCGTCCATCTGTCTGGTAGACAAGGGCGGCTAAGTATTAAAGACGAAATAAAAACAGGTTAAGAACAACCAATACTTAAAAAAAAAAACAATCCCAATGTGAATAGCATAAAGTAGCAGCTGAGAACATTCAAATCCGCCATGACCTGGGCTCATCCATGGCTGTAGGGCCCCAGGCTGGATGACAAAGCCAGGATGTTAAGGCAGGAGGATTGGGGCCAATCAGATCTCTATGGAGATTCTCAACCGTCCAGGTCATGATCATCCCCAATGTGCTTTTTCAAAAGGCAACTGGACTTTTGTTTTTTTCCTTGAAAATGTTTCACTTCCCATCCAAGAAGCTTCTTCAGTTCTGACTTCAGCTGAGAACTGAAGAAGCTTCTTGGTTGAGAAGTGAACCTTTTTCAAGGGGGGAAAAAATGGCCAGTTGCCTTTTGAAAACGCACCTTTGGGATGGCTGTTCTGATGGTGTGTGTGGGTGAGACAGAGACAGAGACACAGAAACAGAGAGATAGAAAGAGAGAGACAGAAAAAGACAGAGACAGGGGACAGAGAGAGAGACAGAGAGACAGACAGACAGACACACACACACACACAGAGAGAGAAAAACAGGGATAGAGACATACACAGAGAGACGGAGAGGGAGAAAGACGGGGACAGAGAGAGAGAGGCAGAAAAACAGAAACAGAGAGAGAGAGACAGACAGACAGACACACACACACACAGAGAGAGAGAGAGAGAAACAGGGATAGAGACACACAGAGAGACAGAGGGAGAAAGACAGGGGGACAGAGAGAGAGAGAGGCAGAGAAACAGAAACACACACAGAGAGAGAGACAGACAGAGAGACAGACAGGGACAGAGAGAGAGCAGAGACAGAGAAACAGAAACAGAGACAGACAGACAGACAAACACACAGAAACAGAGAGATAGAGACACAGAGAGACAGAGAGAGACACAGACAGAGAGACAGAGACACAGAAACAGAGAGAGAGTGAGAGAGACAGACAGAGAGACAGAGAGAGACAGACACAGAGACAGACAGACAGAGACAGCAAAACAGCAGGCACCACTAAACTGCATCTCTTATTAAGTTCAGTAGGTGCAATCCTTTTTGACCATCTGGGGCAAGGATGGGAAGACTTCTTCTCCTCATCTTTCCTGTTCATTTGACTGGTTTGTCTCTTTTGCAGGTGCCCTGCAAAATCCTGGCCATCCTTCTTCACTTCTTCTTCTTGAGCATCTTTGCTTGGATGCTGGTGGAAGGGTTCCACCTCTACAGTATGGTGATCAAAGTCTTTGGATCCGAAGAGAACAAGCTCTTATACTACTATGGCATTGGATGGGGTAAGTCGGGCCTCGTTTTACCCTTAAAAGGAAAAAAAAAAGACATTAATGATGACTTAATGGTTCTTGCAAGCCAACCAACCATCAACTCTTTTTAGCCGCAATCCACCATCGACTGCTGAATGTCTCCACCCTGGATCATTGTTTCCCACACAAAAAGTTCTGTGACTTCTTCTTCTCCTCTTTCTTCTCCTTCCTCTTCTTTTGATCTTCCTCTTCTGCAGGAAGGTGTGATGGAGGACATTTAGCTGAGAACCCCCCAAAAGTAGGATTTGGAAGACAGCCGCAGGATCAGACGATGGTAGAAACACAGCCAGGGAGGGTTGTTTTTTCACTGAGTTGCATTGAGCAGCTTCCCTTCCAAGTTCCGTTGAGCTCTCAACATCCCCTTGGTGGGCACAGGAGAAGAAGAAGAAGAAATAATTAATCAGAATGAAAAAAGTATCCTCCTTAAACCTTAACAGTCTGCAAAGGCAAAGAACCAGAGGGATGCTTTTCCCACCTTAGGGAGGAAGCGGTTGGCTATATAAATAGGACCCATAAATAAATGGGAAAAAAAATGAAAAGACTCTCCCTCCTTTCAGATTCTAATCAGAAAATTGCCCTATTACCTCTGGGATTCAGTTGCAAGACCGCCAGATTATCCCACTTGGAAAACAATGTCTCTCTGCTCTTCTGCTTCCTTCTCAAATCTTTTGCTTTACTCTTTTCCTAGTAATTAACCCATGCTTAGCATCTTAGAATACCAGAAGGGAAGGGCCAATATTGAATTATTATTTTTTTTTGCATCAAACCTTCTATCTCCCTGCTTGAAGCAATGACTTAGTCATTATTTAATTTGCTTGTTGGCCTGCTTGCTTGCTTCCTGGTTGGATTGCAGTTTACCAGAACTAAATCCAGGCCTGTAAAAACCATTAACTTCTCCATATCTTTGCTAGCTTCTAGGCCACCATGCCATGCATTATTCTTTGGGGGTCTCAACAATGGAGAATATTTGTAGCTCAGGGTTGGAATGAGGGCTCCTTGGTGCTCTCTGGGCTTGGTGGTTTCCTTGCAGATGTTTCATGACCCAACCTAGGTAATATTATCAGTCCTTGGTGCTCTCTGAGCTTGGTTGTTTTCTTCCAGATGTTTCATTCCCTAAACCAGGTAGCATCATCATTGCTGATGATGTTACCTAGTTGGGTAATAAAACATCTGCAAGAAAATAACCAAGCTCAGAGAGCACCAAAGATCCCTCATCCCTGGGGTCTATTCCTGGGGTTTCAGCTGTCCCTAATGGGAAGAATTCATATTCATCACGATTAATTCACTTCCGACAAAATTAGAAATGAGTATTTTTTAAATACCGACAAGTATCTGACAGACTGTTTTCCTGTTTAAACAACTGTTTGTAGAACATCTCCGTGGGAGTCTTTCTTGATTGCCTTTACTCTTAAGTGCAAGTCCTTTTTGTATCAGAAGTTGTACTTCTGTTCCTTATCCTCTGGATTCAAAGCAGGGTCGTGCTAAAGACATTTGCCCAAACAGAAAGAAAGAAAAAAATCCCTATAATAATTGTAAGACCGAGGAGCAGGTATCCTGAAAGCTATTCTGAACTAATGGAGGAAACAGGAATGACTGAATCCAACCATCACTCCAGATATTTTGGACAAAAAATTAAAGAATCATGAGGCTCAACACTAGAAGCCATTGATCAAGAAACCTATTTGTCCCCAAATGCAATGTGAAATGGCGTATATTTATGGCTTTTAACGATTCATTTCATGTTTCATATACTTATGACTCAGCTGGATCTCCAGCTTTGCAGAATTCCACAGATTTGGCATTAGAAATCATCTTTCTGACAAAGAAGAGCTTGTTATAGAAAAAAAGTTAGATAGATAGATAGATAGATATAGATATAGATATAGATAGATAGATACATGATATAGATAGATAGATAGATACATGATATAGATAGATAGAAGATACATGATAGATAGATAGGTAGATAGAAAGATAGATAGATATAAATAGATAGACAGATGATAGACAGATGAGATAGATAGATAGATAGATAGATAGATAGATGAGAGATAGAAAATAGATGCTAGATAGATAGATAGATAGATAGATAGATAGATAGATAGATAGATAGATAGATAGATAGATAGATAGAAAGAAAATAGATGCTAGATAGATAGATAGATAGATAGATAGATAGATAGAAGATACAAGATACAAGATAGATGAGATAGATATAAGATAGATACAAGAGATAGATAGATAGACAGACAGATGATAGATAGATGAGATAGATTAGATAGATAGAGATAGATAGATAATGATATAGATAGAAGATACATGATAGATAGATAGGTAGATAGAAAGATAGATAGATATAAATAGATAGACAGATGATAGACAGATGAGATAGATAGATAGATAGATAGATAGATAGATGAGAGATAGAAAATAGATGCAAGATAGATAGATAGATAGATGAGATAGATACAAGATAGATACAAGATAGATAGATAGATGAGAGATAGAAGATACAAGATAGATGAGATAGATAGAAGATAGATACAAGATAGATAGATAGATAGATAGATAGATAGATAGATAGATAGATAGATGATAGACAGACAGACAGATGATAGATAGATAGATAGATATAGATATAGATAGATAGATACATGATATAGATAGGTAGATAGAAAGATAGATAGATATATAGATAGACAGATGATAGACAGATGAGATAGATAGATAGATAGATGAGAGATAGAAAATAGATGCAATATAGATAGATAGATAGATAGATAGATAGATACAAGATAGATAGATAGATGAGAGATAGAAGATACAAGATAGATGAGATAGATAGAAGATAGATACAAGATAGATAGATAGATAGATAGATAGACAGACAGATGATAGATAGATAGATAGATAGATAGATAGATAGATAGATAGATAGATAGATAGATAGATAGATAGATAGATAGCAATGGGAACGAAAGATTAAGGGGAGAGGGACTTTATCTGGACCAGGTTATTTTACCAAGAACTTTTGGAAGCAGATTACATTATGTATAATAATAGCACCAGGAGCATTTTCATTGCTTCCGTTAACCATCTGTTACTCTCCCTGCTTCACAAAAGTATAAAATCGAGACATGAAAGGTGGATTCCACTTTAAGCTGAGCTACAACTTTGCGTGAGCGAAATCAGATCGTCATGCATCTGTTTCTAATCTCGCCATGGTTGGGTAAGAATTCCGAACGTATCTTATTATAGCCAATCTATCGCTCTTAAACTTCCAGCCAAGCATTGAAATCAGGACACCCAACCACCGAGGCAGACATCCTAGAACAATTTCAGTCTTATGACCTTAAATGGATTTAATTCTTTGCTGTCTCGAGTGATTGAGCCTTTCCAAGCAATCTGTGTATTTCAGATTAGCCAAATCTCAGTCGCATTTAACTGTGGCGACCCACCAAATGCTGTCTGTATGTTACTCAGTATACCTTCTCATTTTCCATTACAACACACAACACCCATACGCCCACACACCCTCAGCAAAGAAAAACTTGAGCAGCCGATCCTGTTACGTGCACAGAATTATTTCTCCGGTTATCCAGTTGATTAGTCTGCATTTCACCTCCATACGTTTCATTATCTTACCAAGAAACTCACTATTTAATTTTCTTCTCCGATGCAACTCTGAGCTGATAAATAATCGAGTTAAACCCCAGGAACATCTGAGATGCACTATGGGGGGGGGAATCAGCCAGGTTACAGCTGTTTAACACCTTGGCTGAACTCTATCTTCCGGTCTAACAGGAATATTTATGAGTGTTTATTCTTTTATTATATTTCCCTCCCCCCATGCTTAAGCTCAATTTTCAATTCAGAAAGTCTCCATCAAAATGGATCTTTAGCATCTATCAAAGAAGAACAAGAAGAAACTCAAAAGATATTCTCTCCAGGAAGATGAAATTGCTTGATGAAGCAGAGAGGGTGAAAAATGTGGGAACTTTGTCCTACTCTAATTCAGAAGATGCATTGTGGCTGGGCTGGTGGCAGCCATCTGGGGTAGTGAGCTCTACAGTACATGGGGCAATGGGTGGATCTAGTGTTTTCTATTCTTTTAACTGGTGGGGGATGGACTGCTTCCACTGATGTCTGGAGGAGGGAGGAGGAGGAGGACAGGAAGAGGAAGAAGAAGAAGAAGAAGAAGAAGAAGAAGAAGAAGAAGAAGAAGAAGAAGAAGAAGAAGAAGAAGAAGAAGAAGAAGAAGAAGAGGAGGAGGAGAAGGAGGAGGAGAAGGAGAAGGAGGAGGAGGAGGAGGAGAAGAAGAAGAAGAAGAAGAAGAAGAAGAAGAAGAAGAAGAAGAAGCCAATGCCGTTGCTTTGCTTACTTCCTCTTAGATGGAAGACAGCTAGAATGCTTGAGAGAACCCTCTCTCCTTCAAGAAGGTGTCTTGCTCCAGTCATTCTCAAACAAAGCACCCCCTCAAAGATCTCCACCACCCCACTGCTGTCAAGGCCATTTTAAAATCCCTCTTTAAAACTCATAAATTCACAAAACAGTAGCCCTTTCTTTGCTCACGCCTTCCACCACTACCGTACATTGATTGTAGGCTCGCTTTGTTTCCAGTAATGCCTGCTAGTTTCCTATTATGCATCCATATGCCTCTGTAATTGAATTTGCAACACTTTGCCAGAAATCTATCTTTCTTCAGCAACACCGATAATGAAGAGGGAGCCAACTGTGAAGCACCCCCCCCCCACATCGCTCCTAAACTTTCCTTGCAAAATGTGATCAAAGACTGCGGCTATTAAAACATCAAGTCATCAAAAAAAGAGGGCGATTTTAAAGGCAGTCACATTACTTTTTCATGATGTAGCTGCTGGCTCACCCAAGGCCCATCTGGTGATGGGGCTGGTGAAATTTAGGAACAACGAGCAACCCAACTCTTTATCTTACAACCAGGTCCACATGTGAAGATCTAGTTAAACTGATTTATTGCTAATCATGCCTATGTAAATTAATCAACTAATGATTAGCACCTGCTAGGAGTTAGATAAGGGTTCATGAAATTCAAGGGAGAGGTTGGACTTATTTTGCTTGTGGTTATGTAGCAATTCTAGGCTGATCCCTCTTTTGACTCCATCCTTGAGTTTTGCCACTCCTTCTCCTTACACTTTCAATGTGAATGGGATGGGATAGAATAGAATAGAATAGAATAGAATAGAATAGAATAGAATAGAATAGAATAGAATAGAATAGAATAGAATAGAATAGAATAGAATAGAATAGAATAGAATAGAATAGAATAGAATAATAGAGTGGAGTGGAGTAGAGTAGAACAGGAATAGAATAGAATAGAATAGAATAGAATAGAATAGAATAGAATAGAATAGAATAGAATAGAATAGAATAGAATAGAATAGAAGCTGGAAAGGACCTTGGAGGTCCTGCTCAAACAGGAGACCTTATACCATTTCAGACATGTGACTGTCCAGTCTCTTCTTAAAAACTTCCAGTGATGGAGCACCCACAACTTCTAAAGGCAGGTTGTTCCAGTGGTCAATTGTCCTCACTGTTAGGAAGTTCCTCCTTAATTCCAGGTTGCTTCTCTCCTTGATTAGTTTCCATCCATTGTTTCTTGCTCTGCCTTCAGGTGCTTTGGAGAATAGCTTGACCCCCTCTTCTTTGTGGCAGCCCCTCAAATACTGGAACACCGCTATCATGTCACCCCTATTTCGTCTTTTCTTTAGATTAGCCAAACCCAAGTCCATAATAGTCCATAATAGCTAAACACTTCTGAAGAAACATTAATTACTCCTTCAGTCTTCCTGTAAATTTGTATTTGGGCTACAGCCAGTAGTAGGCAACCTTGGCTCTTTTATGACTTGTGGACATCAACTCCCAGAATTCCTGAGCCAGCCATGCTGAGGGGAAAGGGAGAGGTTTCCAAGCTGAGCCAGGCTGGCTCAGGAATTCTGGGAACTGAAGTCCAGGAGTCATAAAAGAGCCAAGGTTGCCTACCCCTGGGCTATACTATAGGTCAGTGATGGCGAACCTTTTAGACACCGAGTGCCCAATCTGCAACCCAAAACCCACGTATGCATTGTCGGGTGCCGGGTGGGTGTGGCCCATTGGGTAGGTGTGGCTCATTAGGTGGGCATGGCTGCGGTGGTAATGGCAGACTGGGTGGGACTAAAAAGTTCAATCAATCAATTCCAACTTTGCGAGATCTTTTTTTTCCCCGTGAGAAGTTGAAATTGACTGATTGATTGAACCTTTTTTTTTTTTTTTGCACATGGCAGCGGAGGCCTGAAGCGAAAAGGTTTTATAAAACCCAGCTGAAGGCCTAGGGTGACGGCGCACGTGCCCACAGAGAGGGCTCTGCATGCCACCTCTGGCACCCGTGCCATAGGTTCGCTACTACTGCTATAGGTAGTCGTCAGTTTAGAGCCATTCATTCCACGATGGCTCAAAGTTACAAGAGCTTTGGGGAAAGTATCCCAAAACCTGTATTGTCGTTAGACCTTGGTACCAACACTGTGTATATGTGAACACGAGTCTGATGCTTGGCAACCAGCTTGCATTATCAACTGGTTGCAACATCATGTGATTGTAATTTGTGGTCTTTTTTTTGCCATTTTCTGGCAAAAGGTGCCCATTGGAGAAGCTGGATTTGTTCAATGACCGCACGATTCACTTAACAACCTTTGATTCACTTGAAATGGCTGTAAAAATGTCATAAAATCAGCTCCAGCTTAACTGATCATCGCAATGACCTACAATGGAAATCCCAGTTCCACTTGTGGTTGTAAGTCCTAGGTCTACCTCAGGGGTCTTCAAAGTTGGCCCTTTGATGACTTGTGGACTTCAACTCCCAGAATTCCTCAGCCAGGCACACGTGCCTGGCTGAGGAATTCTGGGAGTTGAAGTCCACAAGTCATAAAAGGGCCACTTTTGAGGACCCCTGGACTCCCTGTTATGGGCAACCATTTTTGTGTGCAGGAGCACATGTGCACGATGCATATATTGACAAGATGAAGGGCTTGCTCGGGCAGTACCTCGGTACCACATCTGGAGGCGGCGGGAGATTGAGGAGTGTTGGTTTGAAGGGATGTAGGAGGGTGTAGGAGGAGGGTGGAGAGAGAGGAGGGAGAGAGGGTGGGGGGATAGAGGTAGGAGAAAGGGAGGAAGGAAGAGGGGGATGTGGTGGAGGGGGTGCTGCCGAGTAATACCCACAGTTATTTTAATTATCTTATCTAAGTTTTTATGCTTCGTTTTGTGTTGGAAAAAGTTTTTAACGATTGTACTTAGTTGAGTTGTATTTAACTTGATTTTTTTTGTTTATTTATAATTACAAAACTAATAAAAATAAAAAAAAAGACAAGATAAAGCAGATATTGTCCAAGAAACAAAAAAAAAGAGAGAGAGAATGTGGGTATTTTCATAGTAATAGAAGAACCACATTTATAAT
Organism: Bothrops alternatus; assembly: GCA_034064705.1. Taxonomy (NCBI): domain Eukaryota; kingdom Metazoa; phylum Chordata; class Lepidosauria; order Squamata; family Viperidae; genus Bothrops; species Bothrops alternatus. The sequence continues at coordinate 58,649 of JARGCV010000131.1, forward strand.
CCTTAAACCACATCCAGTGGTTTCATGATGACCTTCCTGGACCATCCTTCTATTTTTATCCTCTTCTAATGAAGATGCTAATGCTTTCCTCTTCATTCCTGCAGGCTGCCCATTTTTGATCTGTGTCATTTCCGCAACGACCTCTGTGGAAAGCTATGGAGAAGTCAACAAGTAAGTTCTGGAAATGAGGAACTATAGATTTGTTGCTGTCATGATAGCTCCTTTGAAGAATGTAGGGTTCGTGGATGGCGTCACCTGTCCGTATTTACTCCAACTGCCTGAGCATTAAGCAGTCTCCATGGATCCATATCCTGCCCCAGTTTCCTTAATGCAGCGTCTTTCAGACGTACCTGAGAATGGTGGGACGTGAAGTCCAGAAGATAAAAGCCCTACAGCTTGGTCTTTCTGCCACATCCAGATCATGTTAAAGCTAAGAAAGGTTGCATTCCATTTGCAATGTTAGTTCCAAGGTGATAGCCTTCCAGAGACAGCTGTGGCTGAAGTGAAAACCATGGGTTTCCCCCTCTCTTTTGTTCCTTGAACAAAGGCCTGGAATGAAGGCAGCAACCAGGAGAACTTTTTCTGCTGTCCATCCACTCCAGCCTTTCTCCTTACTACATATTTTTAAATCAATGGTGGTTTGGAACTTACACACTGATCATCCCCATGCTATAATGTCATGAATAGAATAGAGCTGGAAGGAACCTTGGAGGTCTTCTAGTCCAGCCCCCTGCTCAAGCAGGAGAATCTATACCATCTCAGACAGGTGATTGTCTAGTCTCTTTTTTAAAATCTCCAGTGATGGAGCACCCACAATTTCTGGAGGCAAGCTGTTCCACTGGTTTATTGTCCTCACTGTCAGGAAGTTTCTCCTTAGTTCCAGGTTGCTTCTCTCTTTGATCAGTTTCCAACCATTGTTTCTCGTCCTTCCATCTGGTGCTTTGGTGAATAACATGACCCCCTCTGCCTTGTGGCAGCCCCTCAGATATTGGAATACTGCTATCATGTCTCCCCTATTTCTTCTTTTCTTTAGACTAGCCGAACCCAAGTCCAACAGCCATTCTTTGTATGTTTTAGTCTCCAGGCCTTGGATCATCTTAGTTTCTCTTCTCTGAAGTTTTTCCAAACTCTCAACATCTTTTTTGTAATATGGTCACCAAAATTGGATCCAGTATTCCAGGTCTGATGTCTTTCCCTCTTCCTTTGCAGCTGTTGGCTTTCATTGGAGAGCGGTGCCATCTGGGCTTTTGTGGGCCCAGCTCTGTTCATCATTGTGGTAGGTTTGACTTCCTTCTGTTGTCCCATAGAAGCTCCAGGGGAACCGGTGGGATGACCATTGCAGGCCATGTTGGACCATAGGGAGCTCAGCTCTGTTAGCACCTTTGTCAACCAGCAGATTTTTCTGAAAAGCCACCAGCTTCACCAGATGCATCTCCCTTCACCAGGTGCCTCAGGTAACATCTGTGAAGGAAGCTGCAGTTCACAAAAGCTGATGCTTTTAAATAAAACTCGTCAGTTGGGGGGAAAAGTAACTACCAGATGTCTCCTGTCTTTTTACTCCTATAGATCAGTTTTTCTCAACCATGACCACCTGATGATGGGTGGGCTTCAGCTCCCAGAATTCCCCAGCCAGCATGAAGAGGAAGCCCACCCATCCCCAAGTGGCCATGGTTGAGAGACACTGTTCTAGACCAACCCGTCTCTCCCCTTCCAGTGTCCCGTAAAGGATCTGAGATGGTCAGAGGCCATTTCTTGCCTCTTGGGAAGGAACAAAGGACAATATGGAGATCCTCAATCATTCAGGTCATGGTTGTTCCAAAGGTGCTTTTTCAAAAGGCAACTAGACTTTGTCTTTCCTTCAAGATGTTTTGCTTCTCATCCAAGAAGCTTCTTTGGTTCTGGCTTCGGTCAAAACTGAAGAAGCTTCTTGGATGAGCCTTGAAGGAAAAGCCAAGTCCAGTTACCTTTTGAAAAAACACCTTTGGGAGAACAAAAGAGAAGGGTAGGGCTGCAGCATTCCTACGTTTGCATGAATCCCCCTGGAAGACACCAAGAATCCATAATTACCAGAATGAAAAGTGGGGCTCCTAAGACACCCCTGTTTCCCAGGGGGTGAAAAACAGCTAGTTCTGGCTAAGCATTCTCTCCTCCTATTTCCACATGGCCTTCTGAATGACCCTTCTATTTTCTCTTCTACAACTGCAGTTTTGAACAGCCTGTCCCCTCCCCATCCCTTTCATAACGAGAAGCAGCAGATCCACTGCTACTCAGCTCCACAAGTCAATAGTCCACCCCTCCCAGGTTCCACACTCCATCAAAAGGGGAGTGTTAAAGCAAGTCGGTTAACTCCCAAAGCTGCTGGGGGCACATCTGTTGGCTGTAACGAACACCATTTTTCCAAGTGGGAGTTGCAAGTTCACGATGGGCCTTCCTGATACATAATGTATGACAGTGATTTAATTGTAGCCGTGCCTTAAATTGAATCAAATTGTGGCTTAATCACTCCAACTGGCTCTTGGAAGTTGCAAGAGAGGGGTCCCCCCCCCTCTCTCTCTCTTTCCCCTGATAAATTAAGGAAGCAGACATTCCTTTCTTTAGGCTACAGCTTAGCCCTGTCTGCTTAGATGGGTTGTTGTTGTTTTTTTTAATCGATGGAGAAGTTTCTCTGGTGATAAAGAAAACCCAGCCACGGGTCATCCCGGACAAATGGAAGGGCAAACCTATTGACTGAGCATTCACGTTGTCATCTGTCATCATCTCCAAGAGGCTCGCCCTGTGCACTGGAGGGTTGTGTGTTCAGCAAATCTAAAATGGGAATCAGAGATTCGTTTTGCATGTCCTACTTTTAAGCGGGTTGAGATTTAAGAAAAAACAAAAGAAAAGGCATCTCAAACATGCTGTGACTAAGCTGAGTGCGTAGGGTGTCTGCAGAGGGGGAGAGGGCTATGCTGTCACGTGCATTGTGTCACAGCTGGGTTGTGCACTGGGGTCCTGACAGGCTGTGACATTGCTGTGGCTTGGGCATATGGCTGAGGGTAATAAACTGGTTGAAAGAGACCGACAAAGTATTCCATTAATGAAAACCTCCTGCTGGTAGAAGTGTAAAAGGAATAATAAACCATACACAACCACAGAAGAAGAACTCAAGTCTTCCCTGCCTGTTAAATTTTGTTTATTGTCAACTCTTGCCAATCTGGTCCTTCCTTCCTTCCTTCCTTCCTTCCTTCCTTCCTTCCTTCCTTCCTTCCTTCCTTCCTTCCTTCCTTCCTTCCTTCCTTCCTTCCTTCCTTCCTTCCTTAACTGTGGGGTCCTTGGTGCTCTCTGAGCTTGGTTGTTTTCTTGCAGACATTTTATAACATCATCAGTGCTAGAAGGGAGTGGCGTTTGCTCCCTGTTTATACTCCAACAGAATCCCTCCAATTAAGGAACTACCAACTCAATAAACAACAAGCCTAATCAAGAACCCCCCCCCCTCAGACCACTCCAACCAGCACTGTTGGGAGAAGCCACTAAAAGACAAAGAGCAGCCCCCCCTTTTATCACTGATGATGTTACCTAGTTGGGTCGTGCAACTTCTGCAAGAAAACCACCAAGCTCAGAGAGCACAAAGGACCTCAGAGTTCTCCTCTCCTCCTCCTCCTCCTCCTCCTCCTCCATCCCCTTCTAGCAGTTATTATGTTGTCTAGTAGAGTCATGAAATGTCTGCAAGCAGATAACCAAGCACCAAGGACCCCAAAAATGCAACACTATCCACACGACTCCCTTCTAACACCGATGATGTTACCTAGTAGGGTCATGAAATAGCTGCAAGAAAACCACCAAGTTCAGAGAGCACCAAGGACCCCAGAGTCGTCATCCTCATTGTCGTCGTCGTCGTCGTTGTCCTCCTCCTCCTCCTCCTCCTCCTCCTCCTCCTCCATCCCCTTCAAGCACTGATCATGTTACCTAGTTGGGTCATGAAATATCTCCAAGAAAGCCACCAAGCTCAGAGAGCACCAAGGACCCCAAAAATGCAACACTATCTGCACTGCTCCTCCAACCTATACAATATTAGGGGCTGGATAGTCCTGGAAACCGCATAGAGATTTCCCTGAATTTTTTTGAGAGTTAGCTTTACATTTCACCTTTTAATAGCATTTATTATCAGGAGCTGTCCTTAGTGTTTTCCTTTGGAGAAATCTGGCCTGGAACTGCGTGGCAATTTAAAAAAAATGAACACGGGCTAGAAACCCACTAAGAAGAATCGTAGTTAACCACCAAAAGAACTTACCCTTCAGCCCTGCCTTTCCTTTATTTCTCAGCCACAGCCTTGACAGGTGCTTGGATTTTATCCTCGACAAGGCAGTTCAATTCTTCCCAAAATATAAGCTGCTTGAAGACCATCCCAGGAGGATACGTGGGATAGGTCCTTCCAATTCAATTGGTAACAACATCCGCAGACGCAAGGGACACCATCTGCAAAACCATTTTCTGCCTGAGCCTATAAAGCAGTGATGGCAAACCTTTTTAGAGACCGAGTGCCAAAATTGCAACCCAAAACCCACTTATGCATCGTTGGGTGCCGGGCGGGCGTGGCCCATTGGCTGGGTGTGGCCAACTGGCTGGGCGTGGCCCATTGGGTGGGCGTGGCTGCAGTAGTAATGGCAGACTGAGTGGGACTAAAAAGTTCAATCAATCAATTCCAACTTTGCAAGAGCTTTTTTTCCCCACGAGAAGCTGAAATTGACTGGCTGATTGATTGATTGAATCTTTTTTTTTTTTTTGCATACGGCGGCGGAGGCCTAAAGTGAAAAGGTTTTATAAAACTCAGCTGAAGGCCTAGGACTGGGGCGACGGTGCACGTGCCCACAGAGAGGGCTCTGAGTGCCACCTGTGGCACGCATGCCATAGGTTCGCTACCATGGCTATAAAGGATCCCACAATCACAACAACTTGGCACGTGCCTATTAATGATGATAGACAGGAGCTTAGTCAACTCTTCACTCCAATGGAGGGCATTAAAGTGCTGGCAGGGGGGGGGAATCTTATAAAAAGAAAACCCATTGAAATGGAGAGCTTGCATGTCCAGGAGCCTCTTCAACTGACTTTTTAAAAGTTTGATGATTGGAAATCGATTCTTCTCTCTCCTGATCCAGATAAAGGAAGCAGAAAGAGTCCCTGGTTTCATGTTCCAGAGTTGTTTAGTTTTGTTTTTCAAGGAGAGAAATCTCACTTGGACATTTGAAGGAAATTCAGGATTCATCCATTACTGAGTTCATTGTGCTAAGGCCTAATGTTGCTTACTTATAACCAGCAATTCTGGCTTGTAAAAGCATGGTTGATGACTGAATGTGATGTGAACCCTGCTATTTTGGCCCATTTCATAAACCATGATTAATACAGATAATCCCCCAGCCTCTTAAACTTCCCAACCTTCCTGGCCTAAACAGTAGGACCAATTCTGAGTCTCAATTTTGCATGCAGGAGCGATCCAAGAACTATCCTTAGCATCTCGAGAGAAAACAATAAGCTGATTGAGTGTCTAATTCACAATGTGGTTTTCTTCATTTTTAGCTTAGCTTAGATCAGCGGTTCTCAACCTTTTTCAGGCTGTGACCCCGACCTGCGCCGCACATGCGTGGCGCGACGGCCTGCATCGCGCATGCGCGGCGTGGCCCCGCACATGCGTGGCGCAACCCCGCGCATGCGCGGTGCTGCCCCCTGCACCGGCCGAGGGGAAAGGGGAAAAAAATGGCGGACTGTGTTGTTTGGCGACCCCCGTGAAATGGTTGTTCGACCCCAAATGGGGTCGCGACCCACAGGTTGAGAACCACTGACTTAGATCTTTCTGCTGGTTGGACCCATCATGACACTTATGCTAGGGACATTCCCTAGATCCACAACATCTTTTACACCGTGTGGTCTCCTTCCTACAATCTTGTCTGCTCAACATTTCAAAAAGAGGGTCAATCTTGAACAAAGAAGAGGGGGTCAATCTTGAACAAAGAAGAGGGGGTCAATCTTGAACAATGAAGAGGGGGTCAATCTTGAACAAAGAAGAGGGGGCCAATCTTGAGCAAAGAAGGAGTCAATCTTGAGCAAAGAAGAGGTCATCTTGAGCAAAGAAGAGGGGGTCAATCTTGAACAAAGAAGAAGGGCAATCTTGAGCAAAGAAGAGGGAGTCAATCTTGAACAAAGAAGAGGGGGTCAATCTTGAGCAAAGAAGAGGGAGTCAATCTTGAACAAAGAAGAGGGGGTCAATCTTGAACAACGAAGAGGGGGTCAATCTTGAACAAAGAAGAGGGGGTCAACCTAACCTTGAAAACACCTGAAGGCAAGACAAGAAGCAACGGATGGAAACTCATCAACGAGAGAAGCAACCTAGAACTAAGAAGGAATTTCCTAACAGTGAGAACAATTAACCAGTGGAACAACTTGCCTCCAACACTGGAGGTTTTTAAGAAGAGATTGGACAACCACTTGTCTGAAATGGTATAGGGTTTCCTGCTTAAGTAGGTGGTTGGACTAGAAGACCTCCACGGTCCCTTCCAACTCTGTTATTCTGCTATTCTGTTATTCGCTTTACAGCCCCCAAATTAGGGAGGGTTCCTTCTAAGACATTTGGCACACCCACACCTGCTGTGGGCTAAGCTCCCTTTTATTTCACTTTCCCCTTGGTTGTCTTGCTTTATCCTCTTCCCCAAGGTCAGATATTGCAAATATCTGAAAAGAGAAAGCGAGAATAGAGCACTTCCTGATGTAACAAGCTGATAGTTGTTCAGAGATTTATTTATTAGCAGGAGTCAATTGGATGTTTTGCTCCATTCGGTTAGAACATTAATAAAGCTATATAGATCTAATTTATTTGCTCAAACTAATGCTAAGATGCCCGTTGTTTGCCTATGTGCCTTAAAGTACTTGGTTATTTGGTGATGCAACATTTTGATATCGAGAAGGAAATCTCAAAAATGTTTGTACGTTCTTGGTAGAGTTTTAGATGTTGCAGGGTGCGCGATCAGACTTTGTGGTAATGAACTGTAGTTCACTTTGCTCTTTTCCAGGAAGATTTGGTAAAGTTGAAAGTGATTTCTTTGCAATAAGCAACGCCAAACCTTTGCAGTTCCTGAATCTGGCTTGTCAAAATGTACAAAGAGGAGAGGAAATATCTCCCAGGCTCTCAGGAATTTGTTATTAAAGAAGAAAAGTAGAGTTTAGGAAAGAAAGAAAGAAAGAAAGAAAGAAAGAAAGAAAGAAAGAAAGAAAGAAAGAAAGAAAGAAAGAAAGAAAGAAAGAAAGAATCTCTCTCCTGACCTGGTCTATCTGAAAGAGCTGACAAACCATGACAGCCTTCAACTTGTCCAAACAAAAATCATATCTGAGAGTCCTTGAGACCTAGAAGGGGTCCAGCTGTGAAATCAAAGAAGAGGAAAAGAGAATGAATGGCATAAGGAGAAGGGATGAATGTCAAGATTGCCCCTTTAACTCCCATCTTCAAATCAGAAACTCAAGCAAAGCCCATGCATGGTTTTCTACTTATCTTTGCCAAAACATTTGTTATAGGAGAGAAGCATTTATAGAGCACAAATTAGCCAAGAATGAACTCTCCCTCCCTCTCTCTCTCCCCCTCTTTCACTCACCCCCTTCTCTCTGTGTCTCTGTCTCTCTCTCTCTCTCCCTCTCTCACCCCTTCTCTCTGTCTTTCTCTCTCCCTCCCCCTCTCTCTCCCTCTTTCTCTCACCCCCTTCTCTCTGTCTCTCTCTCTCCCTCCCCCTCTCTCTCCCTCTTTCTCTCACCTCCTTCTCTCTGTCTCTCTCCCTCTCTCTCTCTCCCTTTCTCTCTCCCTTTCTCTCACCCCCTTGTCTCTATCTCTCTGTCTCTCTGTCTCTCCCTCTTTCTCTCACCCCTTCTCTCTGTCTCTCTCTCTCCCTCCCTCCCCCTCTCTCTCCCCCCTTTCTCTCCCCCCCTTCTCTCTGTGTCTCTGTCTCTCTCTCCCCCTACCCCTCTCTCTCCCTATCTCCCTCTCTCTCCCTCTTTCTCTCACCCCTTCTCTCTGTCTCTGTCTCTGTCTCTGTCTCTGTCTCTGTCTCTGTCTCTCTCTCTCTCTCTCTCTCTCTCTCTCTCTCTCATCTGACTAGTTTGCAAGTTTTATAGACCACATATATCTCAAACTGGAGCCCAGTTGGCAGCTGTGGGCAATTGTGAAGTATTGGCTAAATAATGGGAAGGTGAGCAAGGGGTTTATATTTCCAACTAATTATGGAGATGGAAAATAGATGACAGAATCCCCGTGAAAGGAAAGGCACCATCTATTATCTGACTTTCCTTGGATGGCTGCTTAATAAAGACATTTATTTGCAGAACGTTATTCAACGGTGGGGGGGAGGAGGAGGCTGTCATTATTTTCTCCCCCTAGGAAGTTGATAGGCTCAGTTGCCTACTAAAAAGTTGGGATTTTAAACCTGAAAGCTGAACGTCCGAATTTAAATGTTAGAATGCAGTCCAATGTCCGGGGCAGGGAACCAAGAACGACACAACGAACCGCTCAAAGTCGTTTCTTTATTGCTGTTCGCCTGTAGACAGGAATCTTGCCAGACTGAAGTACACATTGCATAACTGTTAGATAAATACTGTGAAGATTTAGGATGAATCTCTTTGGGGGTCTCTTTCTACATGAACTATGCAACACAGCACCATATCCAATCCGTATTGTGTAGGACTATTGTTGGTTACCGTAGGTGCTGATCTTGTTCTTTTTTTTTTTTTTTTTAAATATTTTTATTGGTTTTTTTTTAAATTTTAACAGAAAAAAGAGACTAATCATATCAAATCATAGTATTAAAATAAACAATCATCCATAAACAGAGCATAAATACATTTTCCAATGCATCTAATGATAATAACTCAACTGAAAATAAACATCTCAAACAAATAACCTTCATCCTTCTCTATCTCCATCCTATTATTCCCCCTTCTTATCAACTTCCACTTAAATCAATATTGCTACTATTATTATTATTATTATTTTTCTTTTTTGAACTGAGGGATTCATTGATATGGTTATTGTTATTAATATTATCTGTTTAATTCTAATAAGATGAGTTTTTTTTAGAATGTAATTGATATTGCTACTACTATTATTATTACTATTTTTCTTCTTTTGAATTGAGGGATTTATTGATATTGTTATCGTCATTAATATCATCTGTTTAATTCTAATAAGATGAGTTTTTTTTATGGATTGTTTTGATTTAGAGAATGTATATATTATATAGTTTAAAATTCTTGTTAAGATTATACAATAATTATGTTTGATGTAGTGGGGTTTTCTTTTGTTATACCCTGTAAGCATTCTGGGAAGTCGTGGGTTAGGGAGGGATTATAATTTTAGATATGATGTTTTCTCAACTGTATTTGGGGTTGGTGGAAGAATAATTAATTATTGTTACTAAAGGGTTGTCTGGGTGGCCTTTGGTGGTGCTGATCTTGTTCTATTGCCGTTTTGTTTACTTCAGCCTTATTTTTGTATGCATCCTAGTTTTGAACCGCCACAATAAGGATTTGATTTGACTTTGATTTGAGGACGATAGCTTCTTTGCAGGAGGTGTTCCCTGACTTGGACTCCAGTCCCCATAATCCTCAACCAGCATATCCACAGGCCTCTGGTTGATGAAGAGGATTTCATCCTACAATTCCTTTCTTCAGAGTTTAGCTACCTTCTCTTCAATCCCGAGGGATAGCTTTGAGTTTGAACTTTTATTTTTTTTAATATAAAAGAGCACCTTTTAAGAGCACTTGGAGGAGAAAGATTACTTTGTTATACTTCATAATAGCTGAGATATTAGTGCTTTGGGGAAATCATTATATGGAGCCTAAAATGTGATTTTTATGGGAAAGGACTATAAAAGGCTCTCAAGACAGGGAAATGTTTTGCATACAAAAGGCTCAAAGTCGGTCTTTAGCAAAGCATTCCTTAATACATATATATATATTTAAAGGGGGGAAGACAGAATCACACAGAAGTTAGCTTGAAATAATTCCGAGTTACGTGGTGCGTGTTTATGTGTGCAGGAGCGTGCACATGTATCCAGGCTTCCCCCTACCCCCTCACTACCTATTTACTTGCTTTCCTGATGCAGTTCTTTATTATTTTCCTTTTGATAGGTTAATATCGGCATCCTTATCGCCGTGACCAGAGTAATTTCAAGAATAAGTACCGAAAATTATAAGGTCCACGGAGAAGCTAATGCATTCAAGTAAGTTTGCTTTCTTCATTTTTTTTTCATTAAGCAGGAGTTTAAACTCCCAAGAACATCTGAACTGCTACTGAATTCTGAGTCCAGATTCATAAAGTCTGATTATTATTATTATTTTTTTTAAAAAAAGGAATTGTGTTCCAAATCAAGATTGGATGAATTCTGTAGCGCTATTTCATTCCCAAAGGAGAAAGTAACCTCCAGTCTTGTGAAGATCCCAGATATTAAAAAGAGAATCTGAATGTTCAATACAAGTTGGCTGTTGGGGCACTTTTTGAAAAGGACACTTTAGGCAGAGAGTTAAAAATTGGGATCCCCTCTAAATGATAGTCCCCTGGGATTATTTTGTAAACAGTTTTCATCCCTATATTTCAATTTCACAAGCATTTCTTTTGCTGAGTGATAAGCGCAAGGAAAATATTTCCTTCCTTCCTCTCTTTCTCCTTTCCTCCCTTCTTCTTTTCATTCCCTTCCTTCCTTCCTTCCCTTCCTTCTTTCCTTCCTTCCTTCCTTCCTTTCCTTCCTTTCTCCTTTTTTCCCTTCTTCCTTTCCTCCTTTCCTTTCCTTTCCTTTCCTTCCTTCTTTCCTTCCTTCCTTCCTTCTTCCTTTCCTTCCTTCCTCCTTTTTTCCTTCTTCCTTTCCTTTCCTTTCCTTTCCTTTCCTTTCCTTTCCTTTCCTTTCCTTTCCTTTCCTTTCTTCCTTTCTCTCTCTCTCTCCCTTCCTTCCTTCCTTCCATTTCCTGCTCTTTCCTTCCAGCCTCCTCCTCCTCCTTTCATCCTTCCTTCTCCTTCCCCTCCTCATCCTCTCCCCTCCTCCTCCCAGTCTTTCTCCTCCTCCTCCTCCTCCTCCCCCCCCCCAGAATACTATTCAGCCTTTGGAACCTGTCGATCTTCCATCTGCCTGGCGTTGCTCATTTGGCATTTACAAAATTCATCAAGTGCCTTTATAGACCAGGAACCGCAACAATAACCTTCGCTCTTGATTGGAACAGCATGAGATATTTTTAGCCTTTTAGCACAGGCGACACAAGAAAATGAACTTGAAACTAAAAATAAGCAGCCCTGGGCATTTGGTATTTTCCCTTTCTTTCTCACAAGAGAGACAGTCCTAGATAATTTCTTATCTGTATTGAAGAATGCTTGTTTGCTGCAGTGAACTCAAGGACAGGAATGGAGTACATAATGAATATTTATAAATGGATGCTCAATGGATGTTATCGGTTGGGCCAATAAGGCCCATAGAAGGCTTTAAGTAACTGTACAGCTCCTTACAGTACGCTCTTAATAACACAGCTTGCGATTCCAATTGGCAAGGACCAAACTGGTATGTGTGTACAAATTTGCCCATGTGTGTTGAAGGACGCTGGAGATGAAGTTTGTTGGCAGTAAAGACTATTTGCTGGAGAGCAATTTTGCCTCATTGCAGCTGGCAAGAACAAATTGGTGTAAATGTTGCCAATAATTTTCCCTGGCACGCTGCAGTGTTGAACCCATTCTGATTTGATTAATGACATATTGAAAGAGAACATCAATCTGGCCTTATCACTGCTTACCAAAAGGCAATCCGATCATCTGAGCCTACTAAGCAAATTCTGATTTCCTTAGGAAACTAAACTTCAAAGACCTTACTCGTAATCTCCTAAGTGAGTAGCGGAGATTATTTTGTTCGCTTTTGTAGTGGGTCTTGCCTGGTGGATGACAGTTGTAGAACCACACCTGTTTTCTATTCAAGGATGATAGGTTGGTTTTTTTGGTTTGTTTGTTTTTTTGCACACATGTCATTTATCGCTTACATGGAGCACCACAATGCATTATCTCGGAAAGAGGGGTCCAGTTTATGTCAAAGTTCTGGAGAGCTTTTCTGGACCTCCTAGGAACTGACCAAGGATTCAGTTCTAGTCATCGCCCACAGACAAATGTTGGGACAGAATGATTCAACTCAGTACTGGAGTAGTACCTACGTTGTTTTATTAATTATACACAAGATGACTGGACAGACCAAAGTAGCTTATAACAATGCTGTGCACACCAGTACAGGCTTCACGCCATTTTGGGGTGAAGGAATTAGCTGGTGACATCATTGTTGCCATGGGGACCTTCAGTTGGAGGCTCCGTTCATGTCCCCAGCAGGAGCTGGAGTAAAGGACAGGAGCTCAACCTTGCCCCATGGCAATTCTTGGATCTTGAACGTGGGCTTTCTCACTTCCTACCCAGTGTTCCAACCACTTGATCCACTGTGCTCCTTAAGGATGTTAGTAAATCAGCGGGGTAGAGATTCCTGTCTCTGCAACAGCCCAAAGTTTCAAAACGGCAAAAACGATGCATTTGCAATGCAAAACCTATTAAGAGTCTTTCTGCTGAGAGTGCACAGATAGCTCTTCCTTTGAGACAAAACTGCTTTACAGTTCTATTACTTACACACTCTGGTTTTAGGTTTGGTATCCCCCATTTTTTCCCCACCATTACTTAAGTTGGAACCAAACGTCGTGCACATAAAGGTAATCCTTCACTTACAATAATTCATTTATAACAGAATAACAGAGTTGGAAGGGACCTTGGAGGTCATCTAGTCCACCCCCCTGCTCAGACAGGAGACCCTATAACATTTCAGACAAATGGCTATCCAGTCTCTTCTTAAAAACTTCCGGTGTTGGAGCATTCACAGCTTCTGGAGGCAGGTTGATTAATTGTTCTCATTGTCAGGAAATTCCTCCTTAGTTCTAGGTTGCTTCTCTCCTTGATTAGTTTTCATCTGTTGCTTCTTATCCTGCCTTCTGGTGCTTTGGAGAATAGAGCTTGATTCCCTCTACTTTGGGGCAGCTCCTTAGATATTGGAAGACTGCTATCATGTCACCCCTAGTCCTTCCTTCCATTAAACTAGACATTCCCAGTTCAAGCAACCGTTCTTTATATGTTTTAGTCCTTTAATCATCTTTGTTGCTCTTCTCTGTACTCTTTCTAGAGGCTCAACATCTTTTTTACATCCTGGTGACCAAAACTGGATGCAGTACTCCAAGTGTGGCCTTACCAAGGCATTGTAAAGTGGTATTAACACTTCATGTGATCTTGATTCTATCCCTCTGTTCATGCAGCCTAGCACTGTGTTGGCCTTTTTAGCAGCTGCAGCACACAGCTGGCTCGTATTTAAGTGATTGTCCACTAGGACTCTGAGATCCCTCTCGCAGTTACTACTATTGAGCAAGGTACCACTATACTATCCCTCTGCATTTGGTTTTCCTTGGCTAAATGTAGAGCCTTACTTTTTTCCCCACCGAATTTCATTTAGTGCCGTTTGGAGTTACAGAAGCACTGCAAAAAGTGACTAAGGACCATTTTTTTCAAACTTATAGCCATTTCAGCATCACATGATCAGGGTCACATGATCAAAATTCAGATGCTTGGCAACTGTCACATATTTATGACAGTTGCAGCATCCCAGGGTCATGTGATTGCTCACTTGCCACCTTCCCAGCTGGGCTTCTGCCAAGTAAAATTAATGGGGGAAGTCAGATTCACTTAATGACTGCCTGATTCACTCAACAATGGCAGAGATTCACTTAATAGCCCTGGCAAGATGGTTGCAAAATTCGGACGCCGTGCTGAGCAATAGAAATTCCTTGTGCTCGTAAGTCGAGGATGACCTGTATGCATAGCCTCCCTGTCAGCATGAAAAGAGATCATTGGGGAAGGGCGTGAGGCTTTGGTGTGTCTGTCTCCCGCCTTGAGCTGTGCCTATTATTTGTCCTGCCTAGCAGAAGCTCATTAACCGCTTCTCGATAAACTGCCAAGGCCAAGTTTTATGGAATGATTTTGCTCATCATTGCCTCCGGTGTGGTCTAGTGATCTGGAAAAATCTGTATCATTTCTCCAGTACATGCAGTCTCTGGAATATAAGCTGAGGAATCAACAATGAGATTTGTCATGAATAAGTGGAGAGAGAAAGAGAGAGAGGGAAAGGGAGGGAGGCAGGCAGGAATAGAGAGAGGGAGAGAGAGGGAGGGAGGGAGAGACAGAGGGAGAGAGAAAGGGGGTGAGAGAAAGAGATAAAGAGAGGGAGAGAGAGACAGAGGGAGAGAGAGAAGGGGGTGAGAGAAAGAGACAGAGAGGTGGAGAGAGAGGGAGAGGGAGGGAGGGAGAGATAGGGAGATAAGGAGGGAGGGAGAGAGAGACAGAGGGAGAGAAAAAAGGGGGTGAGAGAAAGGGAGAAAGAGAGGGAGAGGGAGAGAGGCAGGGAGAGAGGCAGGGAGGGAGAGAGAGACAGAGGGAGAGAGAAAAGGGGGTGAGAGAAAGGGAGAAAGAGAGGGAGAGGGAGAGAGGGAGAGAGAGAGGCAGGGAGAGAGGGAGGGAGAGAGAGACAGAGGGAGAGAGAAAAGGGGGTGAGAGAAAGGGAGAAAGAGGGAGAGGGAGAGAGGGAGGGAGAGAGAGAGGCAGGGAGAGAGACAGAAGGAGAGAGAAAAGGGGGTGAGAGAAAGGGAGAAAGAGAGGGAGAGGGAGAGAGGGGGAGAGAGAGAGACAGAGGAAGAGAGAGAAAGGGGTGAGAGAAAGGGAGAGAGAGAGTGGAAGAGAGAGAGAGAGAGAAAGATGTCAGGAGGGGGAAATGTCTTCAGCTTTTAAAGCAGATCATCCATTTGGAATCTACATGTAGCACTTTTCTTTACCATGTGGCTCAGTTATTGCATCACTAAAAAGATGATTCAATTCCCTGAGATGTCAAGAATGAAAACAGCATCCTTTTTGTTTTTTTTTATTTTTGGATTTGGATGCATAGATCATTTTTTTCAAACTCATGCAATCTTGAAAACAAGCCCAAGGATGAACTAGGTTGTCTCTCAGGGCCCAAACCACGAATGACACATGTTGATTCTACCAAGCTGAGTTTTTTTTTAATTACTTCCCACTGGTAGACAGAATCTTGCCAGACTGAGGACTCTCTGGGAACTGTTAGGGAGGGCTGTCTTCACCCTCTTTCTTTCACACAAAATATCTGGATTGAATTATCTCTTATTCCTCCGGGAATCCAGACTACATTCCATCACAGTGTGTTTATTCTCTCCCTCCCTCCCTCCCCCCTCCCTCCCTCCCTCCCTCCCTCTCTCTCTCTCTCTCTCTCTCTCTCTCTCTCTCTCTCTCTCTCTCTCTCTCTCTCTCTCTCTCTCTCTCTCACAATATATTCCTTCCTAATACAATCTATTCCTGGACAGTCACTTGTCTGAGATGGTATAGGTTCTTCTGCTTGAGCAGGGGACTGGACTAGAAGACCTCCAAGGTCCCTTCAAGCTCTGTTCTGTTCTGTTTTATCTACCTACCTACCTACCTACCTACCTACCTATCTATCTATCTATCTATCTATCTATCTATCTATCTATCTATCTATCTATCTATCTATCTATCTATCCAGCTGTCTACCTATCCACCTATCTGTCTTATTTATATAACTGCCTATCAGGCACCAAATCAAATATGATAGGCAGTGATTCTTCCAAGCTGAGTTTGCATTCCTTCACTGCGACTCCTATTACCCCTCTGTGCATAATGTTGCATAAAATCCAGGCTACATGTTACTCTTACCTCTCAACACAGTTTCAATTTCTGATTCTGCAGGTGGAGTGTTATCAATTACAGGCCCAGACTGTCCTTGGGGCCTCTTTTGTTTTCTAACATCCAAGGTTGGAGTAGTACGAGAGCAAGCCCCCCCCACACACACACAAAAGAGGAGGGTGGCGGCAAATCCCGAAGCAAGACATTAAGCAGGGAGATTAAACAGTGAACATTAGCAAGCCAGAATGCGAGTCAGCATTGATAATGTCTTAAAGCTAATTACATCTTTGGCTCATTGGACATGATAAAAGACAAACGCTATTTGGGTCACAGTTTATTAGACTCGGGAGAGAAAAAACTCTTGCGAACTAACAGGCAAGGTTTTTCCCAAGTATTCGGAAGGGAAACCAGCAAAAAAATCTCAGGGCAATCAGCTAGGCTGGAAATTGTTTTTTTTTCCTCCAATCTTTTTTTATTAATTTTTTCCCGTCAATATATGTTAATTTTTCCAATCAACAAGTTGTCTGAAATTTGCTAAACTAATGCATGTTCAATTCCTAATCCTTCCTTCTTTTCTCTAACCAAGAATAAAATAAATTCCAAATTTGATAATAGTCTGTATCTTCTTTGCCTTTCAGCCTCATAGTTAATCTGTCCATCTCTGCACATTCCAAAATCTTCCTGATTATTTCTTCCTCTGATGGCAATCCTTCATTCTTCCAGTATTGTCAAAAATGATTCTCGCTGCTGTGGTAATAGGTAGAATTAAGTATAATTTCTGCTTATTAGTCTTTCCAGACATGATGCCTAGTTAAAAAAAAGTTCAGGTTTAAAATCCACTTGTTCGCCCAATATTTTTTTCTAACCACATATGTATATTTTTCCAATAAGCCTTTGCCTTCCCACATGTCCACCAAATATGATAATACGTGCCTATGTTATGTTTACATTAGGCTGGAAGTTGTTGACAAAGGCCACAGCCACAACTTCCATTCCTACCAAAAACAAAACAAAACAATAGAACCTGTCACGGTGTTATACAGGTAGTCCATGACTTACAAAAGTTCATTTAGTGACTGTTCGAAGTAAGAAAGGTACTGTAAAAAAAGGGGGACTTATGAACGATTTTCGCTCTTAACGACGGTTTCAGCATCCCCCTGTGGTCACGTGATGAACATTCAGACCCTGGGCAACTTAGTTCGTATTTATGACGGTTGCAGTGTCCCCGGGGGGTCCTGTGATCCCCCTTTTGCAAACTTTTGGCCAGCAAAGTCAATGGGGAAGCCAGATTCACTTGCTAACCTAAGAACAGCAGTGATTCACTTACCGACGGCGCCCAGAAAAGTCCTAAAATGGGGCAAAACTCTCTCGACAAGCCTCTCGCATAGCAACAACAAATTCAGGGCTCAAAAGTCGAGGAATATCTGTAAACGAAACCCTGGGAGCTGAGCTGAGCTTGCAGGAGGTTTTAATATTGTTTGCACAATACAACTCTTCCCTACAACACAATTGCTCTTGGATAAAAGCCACTATTTCAAAATTTCACTTCCATCCCAGCACATCTTGTTCCAACGAGTGGGAGTAGTAAAATGTTATAATTGCGGGCGGTTGATTTTTTTTGTCTCTCTCTCTCTCTCTGTGTGTGTGTGTGTGTGTGTGTGTGTGGTGTTGTTGTTGGTCGCCTTAATAGCAGAACATGTTTTTTTCTTTCACCTCTTTTTTTAAAAAAAAGATGAATATTTTGAGCCAAAAAAGGGGAGTTCTTTCTTTCTGTTGGAGGCTTAATTTTCAAAGGGGGAGCCCAGGATTTATTTATTTATTTTTTTAGTCCTAAATTCAGCGGAATAACGCTTTTGCACAGAGTATACAATATGCTTTTAAGAACGCAGAAGTCTAGCTGAGCAGCTTTGCCCTGTTTGGAGAAAGATTTGCATGATCTGAGTTTTGGAGGTTTAAATTTGTAATGGCACTTATTCATTAAATCAGACCGTGGATCGATAATAAATGATCTGGCCAATAAGAAAGAAGCTTGCTGCAACAGAACTGCACATCCAGCAAACTTTGCAGCAGGGGAGGGAAGTACACACACACACACACACACACACACACACACACAGAGCCCATATGGTCTCCCAGTCTTTGATATTCAGGATGTGTAAAAAATCAGGGAGGGGGGCCCCCCATAGGTAATAATTTTCAGGAGAGAGAATTGCTGCTTTGGAATTTTAATAGAGGCGAAAGATGTGATTAATTAAAATTTGTGCGCTTTCAAAATGTTCTCCCGGGCCCAGTGTGCGTGAACTTGCTTTAATGTCAGGTTTTTTTTTTTAACCCCCAGATGGAAATAATTCAATACCTAAACATGTACAGAAGGCTATGCCCAAATGAGGGGGGGGGTAAGGTGGGTCTAAAAGGCAATTACAACGCAAAGGTGGGGCAGGTGTACAATCGCACATATCCTTCTTCGCCACCTTTTCCCCGATCGTGGTGGGTAACCGATCAAGGATGTAGGTGAACCCCAGGGTCGGGTCTGTCCACATTTCTTCCTTGAAGACGTTTCACTTCTCATCCAAGAAGCTTCTTCAGTTCTGACTGAACGGTGGAGGACGGAAGGATTTATATTCCTTGCAGTTGTCTGCTCATTCGTACTCTTTCTGAAAGTCGTTGAGGCCACATGGAGGTTTAGCTGTGCCTTCAGGGTCACCTCCATGTGATTTGAGCCAGGTTGCGTGCAAAGTTGCATATACTGGGGTCAGTGGCCTACATAATTTCCTTCTCTCGTAATGCTTACAGCAAGGAGTGACCAGTATATTTTTTTTCTGCAGTGGAAACACATAAATCGAACCCTGCCAAGTAATCCATAAGCTTTCAGCAGAACCATAAAGTTCCAGTTTCATAATCGTTTGTCAGTCAGTTAAAGAGGGTGTTTTTCAGGGAGCTGATGAATAATTGCACCCCATGCATAAAAAAAAACCAGGATGGGTGATTTAAAGCCATTTAATGTTCCTGTCCCCATTGTAAAATGACTCCATTAGAGAAGTGGTACTGATTACTTCCCTACTTTGAGCTGAATATATCAATATGCCTTCCTTGGTTGTCAAACTGTTGATCAAAAACCATTTTCACTGATCCTTCAAAAATCCAATGAGTCTGGCATCCAGGGCAAAAGAACATAGGATGATCTAAGAAGATATCTAAAGTCTTCTAGTTCTCCAGGATAAGAGCAAAGGATGTTCTAGAAAGTTATCTAAAGTTTTCTAGTTCTCCAGGATAAGGTCAGAGACTGATCTAAAAAATTACATAAGGACTTCTAGTTCTCCAGGACAAGAGCAAATGACGATCTAGAATGTTATTTGAAGTCTTCTAGCTCTCCAGGATAAGAGCAGAGGGTGATCTAGATAGTTATCTAAAGTCTTCTAGTTCTCTGGGATAAGAGCAAAGGGTGATTTAGAAAGTTATTTGAAGTCTTCTAGTTCTCCAGGATAGGAGCATAGGGTGATCTAGAAAGCTATCTAAAGTCTTCTAGTTCTCTGGGATAGGAGCATAAGGTGATCTAGAAAGTTATCCAAAGTCTGCTCATTCTGGGTGAGGTGTAACTTTCAAGGATGTGGGCTAGTTGACCTCTCAAATGACAATAAAATTTTCAGATCTCAGTTAAAATGCACAGAAGACACCTCTAGCTTTTTAAAAACGAGAATGTGTGGTGATGTAGATGCAAAGGCTCCAGAAGTCATCTTTTATTATCAATGGCCACAGTTGTGAAAGTCAATAGGACAGCATTTGGAACTCTTTGTCTCATGATAAATTTATTTTGGGATCTTTGAGCTAATCTTGACTTCTGGCAACTGCCTGGACAAGTCCCAGCAATTTTCTTGGCAGGATTTTGGAAGTGATTGACTTGACTTTTTCTGGCTTGGGTTGACTGGCCTAAGGTCATGCAGCTGGCTTTGTTCCTAAAGCAGGACTAGAACTCCCAGTCTCCCACTTTCAACCTCTACACCAAACTGGCTCTCTCTCATGGTAAAACATATACTCCCAGTCCTTGAGGAAGCTTACAAACCATTCAGCACTCAACTAGCGTGGTCAATGCTCATTCTGGCCATGAACACCGGGGGTGGGGGGCTGTTATATTCCTCAGACATCTGAAATATATTCTTGAAAAATATTCAAGAGCAAACATTGCTCTTGGCTTAGATGAACTCTCTATGGACAGCGTGGTGGTGGATGAGAAGGTCATCTAGGACACCTTCTTCGCAATCTCTTCAAGAGACCCAGTGGGCTGTCTTGAGGAGGAGCATCAGCATGATTGGATTAGGTACAGATGAGGAAACAGATTTTATTTGTTAGAGAAACAGCTGTGCATCTTGGCACCTCACTTCAGCTTGTTTTCCTATTAGAAGCCCAAGGAGAATCTCCCTTGGGTTGAGGTTGACTTTGAAGGAGCCCAGAAATATCTTGTTTACTTGGCTGTGGCATGACCGTGGCTCCCTGTCAGATTCTTTTTTAAAAAAAAAATATTTTATTGGTTTTATAATTATAAACAAAGAATCAAATTGAATACAACTCAACCTAATACAATCTTTTTCAACTTTCTCCCACACAAAACAAAACGTACATTCTTTTAAAAACTTACATAGGATACTTAAAATAACTATGGGTGTTGCTCGGCAGCACCCCCTCCACCACATCCCCCTCTTCCTTCCTCCCTATCTCCTACTTCCCTCCCCCTCCCCTCTCTCCCTCCCTCACTCTCCACCCTCCTCTCCTACAACCTTCCTACTTCCCTCCAATCTTTCACTCCTCACTCTCCAGCCCCTCCAGATGTGGTCCAGAGGTACTGCCCGAGCAACCCCTCTTATATCAATGAATATGTCATTCTTATATATTGCAAGTATTACAGTTGAGTACATTATTACACCCCCCCCGGCCCACCCACCCCCCGACTTCCCAAAGTGAATACAGGGTAAAACAAAAGAAAACCCACTAAATTAAACAAAATTATTATATAAATCCTAATAAAAATTTAACTATATGCTAAATACAATTTGTTAGATTGATATTTCCCTTGAATATAGTCTATCCATTTTTTTTCAGTCCAACATATAAAAATTTAACTATATGCTAAGTACAATTTCTTAGATTGATATTTCCCTTGAATATACTCTATCCATTTTTTCCAATCCAACATATATTTTTCATTTGAATGATCTTTCAAATATGCAGATATTTTAGCCATTTCCGCCAAGTTTATAACTTTCAAAGTCCATTCTTCAATAGATGGTAATTCTGGCTTCTTCCAATATTGTCCCACCAACAGTCTCGCTGCTGTGATCAAGTTCAAAATTAAGTTCGTCTCTATGGTGGTGCAATCTTTTATAATACCTAATAAAAACAGCTGTGGTGAAAATTCGATACGTTTTTTCAAAATATTTTGAAGTATCCACCATATTTTTATCCAAAAAGCCTTGATTGCTCCCTGTCAGATTCTTAAAGGACACATTTCTCAACCTTCTAGTCCAACGTTCATAGGATGACCGTGGTCCTGCATCCAAATGCAGAATGTCAGAATAAAAGTTGGGAGGGACCTTGTGCAAGCAGGATCAACCAAGGCCCTTCCCAGCTCTCCTTGCCAGACCTGCCCCAGTGTGATCTCCTAGGAAAGTAAAACTCTCAACTCCATTTGGTTGACGTGAAAAAGGCACTTTTACTAAGAGAGGCTGATTGCAGTAGAGTCAGGCAGAATCTGAAGTTCCCGCGCATCA
Source organism: Bothrops alternatus (assembly GCA_034064705.1). Lineage (NCBI taxonomy): Eukaryota > Metazoa > Chordata > Lepidosauria > Squamata > Viperidae > Bothrops > Bothrops alternatus. The sequence continues at coordinate 80,180 of JARGCV010000131.1, forward strand.
GTACAAAGCTAACTCTTTGGTCCCCCCCCCAGGCCTCCCCCTATAGTCCGTCCTTGTGTGCCCAATCTGGCACCGTCGAGATATTTTGGGTAGTGCTGAGGTGTTTGGGCTGGCGAAATTCCTTTCTCAGGGGACACGGCCTTGAAGACGCTGGCAAGGACCAGATCCCAAAATTCTCCATTCTTCCTCAACCATCAATTCCCTCTCCCAAATTCCCATCACAAAGATTTATTGGCTTTCTTGCCCCTTTGTTCCCCTCTCCCTTCCCCGGTTCATGGCAGAATGCCAGCGAGGTGCCAAACTGAAGGTGGTGGATCGGACACGCCGTCCTTGGTGTAGAAGGAAGACTCTCTTTTTTTATATACAAATTTTATTTATGAAACAGTTAAAAACAAACAAACATTGGATTTAACGTGACATTCCAGTATACACATTCTTATCAGATTGTTCCACTTTTTACAATAAATAAATTCTGTATTAACTCTGCCTCTGTGGGAATTTCCTTGCTCTTCCATCTTTGTGCAAAAGCGAGCCTAGCTGCAGTCAGGATGTGTAGCAGCAGGTAGATTGTTCCCTTGTCGTATTTTTCTGTCGTTATTCCGAACAAGAAGAGTTCCGGTTTTAACTCTAAGTCCAGTGTTAATATATCCCTCAACCAGTTTCGTGTCCTGTGCCAATACTCACGGGTCTTTGGGCATTCCCACCACATATGGTAATATGATCCTATTGCTGTTTTTTACATTTCCAGCATAAGGGTGAGATGTTTGAGCCCATTTTGGCTAGCCTTGCGGGTGGGAAATGCCATCTATAAAACATCTTGTAAAGATTTTCCTTATAATAGGTAGCTAAGGTGAGTTTCCTATTTCTTTCCCACAGTTCTTGCCAAATATGCAGGTCGATATTGAAACCAAAATCCCTACTCCAAATTAACACGGTCTCCTAGAAGGAAGACTCTTGAGATTTCGTGATGAACCACATTCATAACTACTATTCGTTTGAAGCCTTTTTCTGCTCAGAGATCAATTGCACAACCTTCACTGAAACTTTCAGAACTGTAGCAAGGCTTGTTCGATTGGGACTGCCATCCAAAGGACCTGGATTTAATTTATATGCCGGCTAAGGCCAAAGAAACTTCGGTGTAAATAATGCTATGTTTTTGTTCCCTTCTGATTTCACACAGAATGTTATTAGCAATCTCCTTCTGGAACCAGTTTTCTCTTATGTACCGTATAAATCAATCAAATCATTCATCCTCCAGCTACGGTGCCTTATTATGCTCATTGCAACCCATAACATGGAGAGAGCGCTGCTAGGTTTTCTTTCTGCTTAAAACAAAAACCCTGAACATTAAAGATGAACACAAGGGGTCAAAACCTGTTTGTTGTATCCTACAGATTGACAGCTAAAGCGGTTGCTGTTCTCCTACCCATCTTGGGAACTTCATGGGTCTTTGGGGTCCTGGCAGTGAATGACCGAGCTTTGGTGTTCCAGTACTTGTTTGCAATATTCAACTCATTGCAGGTATGTCCAGTTGGGTGTACACAGCCCTCAAGATGCCATCATGGGTTTTGTTGTATCTAACACAGTAAGGTAACCTAATCATTAAGCTTATTAACAGAGGGATAGAATCAAGATCACATGAAGTGTTAATACCACTTTACAAGGCCTTGGTAAGGCCACACTTGGAATACGGCATCCAGTTTTGGCCACCACAATGTAAAAAAGATGCTGAGACTCTAGAAAGAGCACAGAGAAGAGCAACAAAGATGATTAGGAGACTGGAGGCTAAAACATATAAGGAACGGCTGCTGGAATTGGGTATGTCTAGTTTAATGAAGAGAAGGACGAGGGGGGGACATGATAGCAGTGTTCCCAATATCTCAGGGGCTGCCACAAAGAAGAGGGAGTCAAGCTATTTTCCAAAGCACCTGAATGCAGGACAAGAAGCAACGGATGGAAACTAATCAAGGAGAGAAGCAACCTAGAACTAAGGAGAAACTTCCTGACAGTGAGGACAATTAACCAGTGGAACAACCTGCCTCCAGAAGCGGTGAATGTTCCAAAACTGGAAGTTTTTAAGAAGAGACTGGACAGCCATTTGTCTTAAATGGTATAGGGTTTCCTGCCTGAGCAGGGGGTTGGACTCGATGACCTCCAAGGTCCCTTCCAACTTTATTATTATTATTATTATTATTATTATTATTATTATTATTATTATTATTATTATTATTATTATTATTATTAATCCATATGTGTGTTATATTTGAATGCAACCAGTGGCATTGCTGGGGGACAAAATGGCTTAGATGTTCTATCTAGTCAGGTGGAGCAATTGCCAAATCTTTAGCAGTGGCCTACAACCAATGTCAAGGGTGTGATGGCTCAGCGGTTAAAGATTCTGAGCTCGTCGGTTGATACCTCAGGTTTGAGTCCTGAGCTCCATGCAATGGGATGAGTTCCCATTCCTTGCTGCAGCTCCTGCCCATTTAACAGTTTGAAAACATGCAAATGTGAGCAGATAAATAGGTACTTCAGCAGGAAGGTAACAGTGCTCCATGTGTCCTTGGCAGGTAGCCATGCTAGCCACATGACCACAGAGAATGTCTTCGGACAATGCTGGCTCACTCAGCCAAGAAACGCTCATGAGCACAGTGCCCTCACATCGAATGTGACTGAGCAGGGGAAACCTTTACCTTTTACAACCAAAGAGCAAGATTCTCACGGTTTTCTTTAATGAGATTTGTTAAAGGGGAAAAAGGGATCCCGTTGCAAAAATATTCCCATTTGGATATCTGGGGGGGGGTATCCTTGATGCTCTCTGAGCTTGGCTGTTTTTTTGCAGACGTTTCATTGGCCAACTAGGAAACACCATCATGACTCTGGTCCAACCCCCTGCTCATGCAGGAAACCCTATACCATTTCAGACAAATGGCTGTCCAGTCTCTTCTTAAAAGCCTCCAGTGTTGAAGCATTCACCGCTTCTGGAAGCAGGTTGTTCCACTGATTAATTGTTCTCACTGTTAGGAAATTTCTCCTTAGTTCTAGGTTGCTTCTCTTCTTGATTAGTTTCCATCCGTTGCTTCTTGTCCGACACTGGCAATTCAGCCACCTGCCTTCTCCTAACTACAGCAAGTCATCAGCAAATCATCAACGTATGATTTTGTTGTTGTTGTTGTACACTATTCATAGTCAAGAGTTGTGATCAAGTCACTGACCTCGTAAATCTTTCAACGTATGTATATTTCCTTCCTTAACTGTCATAGTTCGAAATGTCCTTTCTGACTTTCTTTTTTTAAAATAATAATAATAATAATTTGATTTTATCATTTCAGGGTTTTTTCATCTTTCTGTTCCATTGCCTCCTGAACTCAGAGGTATGTTCCTATCTCCACCCCGTTCCAGGCAATAAAATCCAATTGATGCTGGAATAAGACTATCCTTATGCATCCCTTTCGTGGGGAAAAAAGTACATTTATTTAAAGTTTATGCTGTAACGCAGCCATTACGTTAGAAGAACGGAGCCATTTTATTACAAGGCTTTAGGGAAAATATCTTTTCTTTTGTTACAGAACATGTATAGTTTATAGAATGGTATATTTAGCTGTCATCCCCACAATTTATGGCATTTTCAGAAAAGTAGTCTGTCAAGGACTCCAAGCGTTAAAACAAACAGCCAGTGCTCATATACCAGGATTTTTTTTCCCCTGACTTTATTTTATCTGGTTAAATCAAAGCTCATGGTGTAGCTGAGTTCGTTTGAAATATTACCACCCAATTATCCTCTGAAAATGCCAGAAGGGACTTCATTAATTATGTCAGGGGTAACCATGTCAACTGTACTGAATTGGTGAACGGAATTTAATTTGGATTGCATTTATGAGCAAATTCAATCAAACAGAGTTTTTGTCCTACCCTTAAGCACTTCTTTCTCCTGGCTGAGTCTACTTTTGAGAACACAATCGTAGCCACAGCTAGGGCAAAGACAACCTTATGTTTCCAAGGTTGTGTAAACCCGGGATTGGCAACTCCATGGCTTGCAGTATTTCACAGCCAAAGCTTATCAGGGTTTTTATGAAAATATGAGTGAGTCTAAATGCTGCAGCTGAATATGAATGCTGCAGCTGAACAAAGCCACTAGGATGTTTTCCTTTAGATGCAAATATTGGAAGAACTCATAACTACGTCCTAAAGTTGCTTTTTCAAAAGGCAGCTGGACATTGCATGTCCTTCTCATCCAAGAAGCTTCTTCAGTTCTACCCAAGAAGCTTCTTCTTCAAAACTGAAGACACTTCTATTTATCTTTTAAATATACATTTGTCTATAATCTATATTTTATTCTAACACTATACATTTGTCTTGGCCACCCTCTTATTGTCTATCCAATCATAAAATTGTTCCCAGATTTGGTAGTACTTAGTTTCACTTTTATCCTTGAGTTCCCATGTAAGTCTATCCATTTCAGGGCAATTGAAAATGTTCAGTAATATTTCCTCTTCGGTTGGAGTATCTTTCTCTTTCCATTTCTGAGTGAAGGCTATTCGTGCCGCTGTTACTATATGCCATAGTAAATAATTTGTATCTTGCTTATATTTTCTTTCTATAATTCCCAATAAAAAAAAATTCCGGTTTGGCCTCTATGTCTATTAGCAAAATTTCTTCCAGCCATTTCTTTAATAAGTTCCAAAATTTTTGTGCCTTTGGGCATTGCCACCACATGTGGTAGTACTGAAGAAGCTTGGGTCCCTTTGGGACCGCCATGATCTGGGATGACTGAGAATCTCCATAACTATGTTTTGGCAATTCTAGAAGCATGTCTACGGGGGTTCTCAGTCATCCAAGTCATGGTGGTCCCATGGAGGCTTTTTCAGGAGGTCACTGAACTCTCTTGTTGTCCTTTGAAGTTTCGCTTCTCATCCAAGAAGCTTCTTCAGCTCTGACTGGATGGTGGGGCATTCTTTGGTCAGAGCTGAAGAAGCTTCTTGGATGAGAAGTGAAACTTCAAAGGACAACAAGAGAGTTCAGTTGCTTCCTGAAGAAGCACATTTGGGGCAATTTCAAAGGTAGCCAATGTGCACCCCAGACCCTCTGCCATTCTTGAGAGTTGAAGCCAAAACATCTGGAGAATCTCAGCTTGCTATCTCCCCAAGTTACATTCCAGGGAAGTAACCAGGGGGCTTTCCTAGACTGGGAATTTCTCCAGCTTTATGATTCTATTGTCCAGATCAGGGGTCTTCAAACTTGACCCTTTTATGACTTGTGGACTTCAGCTCCCAGAATTCCTCAGCCAGCGTGCCTTTTATGACTTGTGGACTTCAACTCCCAGAATTCCTCAGCCAGCGTGCCTTTTATGACTTGTGGACTTCAACTCCCAGAATTCCTCAGCCGGTGTGCCTTTTATGACTTGTGGACTTCAACTCCCAGAATTCCTCAGCCGGTGTGCCTTTTATGACTTGTGGACTTCAACTCCCAGAATTCCTCAGCCGGTGTGCCTTTTATGACTTGTGGACTTCAACTCCCAGAATCCCTCAGCCAACGTGCCTGGCTGAGGAATTCTGGGAGTTGAAGTCCACAAGTCATCAAAGGGCCAAGTTTGAAGACCCCTGGTCTAGCTTGATGCCTTCCCCACCACACCAAACTGGCTTTATAAGCAGGTTTTAGCCCAACCTTATTCTTCTTGCCAACATGAACCACCTCACCAGTGCCGAAGAAAGACGGTGAGAGAGAAATGTGCCTGGCTGAGGAATTCTGGGAGTTGAAGTCCACAAGTCATAAAAGAGCCAAGTTTGAAGACCTCTGGTCTAGCTTGATGTCTTCACCACCACACCAAACTGGCTTTTTAAACACGTTTTAGCCCAACCTTATTCTTTTTGCCAACATGAACCAATGCTGAAGAAAGACAGTGAGAGAGAAATGTCCTTCTCTGATTGTTCCCCTCCCTGGATGCAGCCCATCCTTCTTCTCCATCCCTTTGCCCGCTTAGATCTCATTTCTCCTCCACTGCTGGTGAGCATCCCCGAAGAGAGACTGAAAGAATAGAGACAATTTCAGGTATTCATTAAAAGGTCATTTAGGTCCCAATTGGACAATAGGGGAAAATTATACGCTGCTATTCTAAGAAGGCTGCTTGCAGATCACCATTGAGTGCCACAATAGTTGCTTCTGGCTGATACAGCAATTAAGACACGTAGGTGGATATATTCAGCGTGTTCCTTTTTGATCTCTAACCCAGGAATTTCTAACCCACCAGCTGTCTCTGAGACCAGCACAATTTCAGCCAAATGTTGTTACAGAGCTACCGTATCTCTACATAATTGCTCTTCTGAACTGTCAATGGCAATATTTGCAATGCAATCTTCCCCATCTGGGCTCAGCTGGGGGTATCACCGCTGGAGCTACATTCAGCTGGAGGTGTGCTTTTTGAGGACCAATTCACTGGAATCAAATTGATCCGAAGGGTTGAGGCAGGGCTAGGCAACCTTGGCTCTTTTATGACTCGTGGACTTCAACTCCCAGAATTCCTGAGCCAGCATGGGGGAACTATGGCCCCTTCATGACTCGTGGACTTCAACTCCCAGAATTCCTGAGCCAGCATGGGGGAAATTTCTGCCCCCTCATGACTGGTGGACTTCAACTCCCAGAATTCCTGAGTCGGCATGGGGGAACTATGGCCCCTTCATGACTCGTGGACTTCAACTCCCAGAATTCCTGAGCCAGCATGGGGGAAACTTCTGCCCCCTCATGACTGGTGGACTTCAACTCCCAGAATTCCTGAGCCAGCATGGGGGAACTATGGCCCCCTCATGACTCGTGGACTTCAACTCCCAGAATTCCTGAGCCAGCATGAGGGAACTATGGCCCCCTCATGACTCGTGGACTTCAACTCCCAGAATTCCTGAGCCAGCATGGGGGAACTATGGCCCCCTCATGACTCGTGGACTTCAACTCCCAGAATTCCTGAGCCAGCATGGCTCTGCTTGGAAACCTCTCCCTTTCCCCTCAGCATGGCTGGCTCAGGAATTCTGGGAGTTGAAGTCCACGAGTCATAAAAGAGCCAAGGTTGCCTACCCTTGACTTGAGGGATAGGTAGGTTGAATGAATGGTGCCATTTCAGAGATCCGTGACACGTGAGTTCTGCAGAAGCGCTTAGAGCCTAGTGGTGAAATTCCATTTCTCCCCCCCCCCGGGATTTGGAAACAGGACAAAGGTGGAGGAGAATGAACAAAGTCCTCGTCTTTCTGGGAGAAGCTTTCTGGGAGAATGCTTCGTTTCATTGCTTTAGTCACGACAACTAATCCTTGACCATGTGGTTAGGCACCACTCAAAGTTACAAAGGTGCTGAAAAAAAAAAAAAGGAAGGGAAAACAAATCCACCTGATGGGAAAAGCCAGGGAATTGAGACTTCCGAGGTAGCCTCAGGAGCTCATATCTTCCTAACCTGAGACATCTTTTCTCTTCCCTGCCAAGGTCAGAGCCGCCTTTAAGCACAAAACGAAGGTGTGGTCGCTGACCAGCAGTTCCAGCCGCAACGTCAATGTGAAACCTTTCAATTCTGATATTGTAAGTATTGCTAGAACCCCCTCAGTCTGGTGTCTTCCCCCAAAGAAATGAAATCTGAGAAGGTCCTTTTCCCACCCTCAGCTTCCTCCAGCGTGTCCTGTTCCATACCTACCTGCTGGTTTCAATCAGTACTGTTGATGATTCAGAATAACAGAGCTGCATGGGACCCTGGGAGGTCTTTTAGTCCAGCCCCTGCTCAAGCAGGAGGCCCTATACCATTCCAACATTTGAATCCAGTTGGGAACCAATCCAGGTTTATTCCAATGGCACTGGAGGTTTTTAAGAAGAGATTGGACAACCATTGGCCTGAAATGGTGTAGGGTTTCCTGCCTGAGCAGGGAGGTGGACTAGATGACCTCCAAGGTGCCTTCCAACTATTCTATTCTATTCCATTCCATTCCATTCCATTCCATTCTTTATTCCATTTTCTATTCCATTTTCTCTTCTCTTCTGTTCTATTCTATTCTATTCTATTCTATTCTACTCTACTTTCTTATTATCTCTGTTTGGGAGATCTATCATATGATGCAAAAAGATTCCAGTATTTCAGGGGCTGCCACAAGTAAGAGGGGGTCAACTTATTTTCCAAAGAACCAGAAGGCAAGACAAGAAACAATGGGTGGAAACTGAACAAGGAGAGAAGCAAGCTGGAATTAAGGAGAAACTTCCTAACAGTGAGGACAATTAGCCAGTGGAACAGCATTGCCTTCAGACATTGTGGGTGCTTCATCACTCGAGGTTTTTAAGAAGAGACTGGACAGCCATTTGTCTGAAATGGTATAGGGTCTCCCCTTTGAGCAGAGGGCTGGACTAGAAGACCTCCAAGGTCCCTTCCAGCTCTCTTGATTGATAGATGAGTTTCATGTTGAATTCAAGAGTGTGTAGGCACAGTATATTAGCAATTTCTCAATGCTCCATCAATGAGATGTCCGTGATGCATTCTTGGTTGTTGGGGTTTTTTATTGCAGCCATTTCATTACCCAAACTAGGTAACATCATCAGAGCTAGATAACAAACTAGGTAACATCACTAACATTGATGATGTTACCTAGTTTGGGTAATGAAACATCTGCAAGAAACAACCAAACTCAGAGAGCACCATGACCTACAGATACTGTATTCTCCTTTATTGCTCCATCAATTATCCAAACTCTTTCTTTCTCAATCCAGATAACTGTGACCAGGCCTGCGACCACGCCAACCAAACTCAACACTAATGACAAAAGCAGTGATTCTGGCAACAAGATGGATCTTTCCGCTGTCTGACACTGACCCTTGTTGACTCTTCCTTCCGACACCCAAGCAAGCCACGTCCTCAGGATCTTTGATTCATTGCCTGACTAGTATTACTCTCGGAGAGTTCACTCCTCTTTACTTCCTTCCTGCTAAATTGAGGAGGGGCAGAATTGCCCATTGGACTGAATCCATACTTCCAGCTTTTTCTCCTCTCGGCTGGGAGGACTAGCTATGGAATAGGCAAGGGACATTTTACACTGGATGGTCCTCTAAGCACTGGCAGAGATGAAGCCGAGGAATATTTGTGGGAAAGAGAATTCCAGGAGGATCTCTGGATCCGCAAAGGTACATTTTCTCATGACCCTAACACTGAAGAACTCTTGACCAGCTCTACAGACACCTACGTGTTAATATAGTTGAAGGATACAAAGGAGAAGCTACACCAGGAAATGTCCAACTTCAAACACCGCCTTTGCAAACACTGCAGAAGCAAAGGTGATGGAATCCAGCTCTATTTTTCTGATCTTGGCCTGGAGGCCAGCAGAAATAGTAGATGTTCTATTTGAGCCTCAAGTATATTTGCTTGGTGGCTCTCCGGATTATCCTAACGCTGGTTGTGATGGACATCCGGAGCTTCATTTCATTGCAAGAAGCTTTTATCTCACCTGGGGGGAAACATTTATACAGAACCCTCCAACTTTCCCAGTTGAGATTCAGTGTCTCAGCTGAATCCTGTTTGTAGACCGAGCAGATTTCTCCTTTGTTGAAAAATCACAGTTGCGTCGCTGTCCATCTTGCCAGACAGAATAAAACTTGAGTGCCAAACAGCCACATTCTTCCCCCCCTCACCCCAAAGCAAAACGAAATAAAAAGAAACAAGCAACCCACTTCCTCAGAAACGAACAAGACAGAAAAACAACTCTGAGGTGTCAGCCAGGCTGCAGCTGGAATTGTGTGATTATCCACGGATGTCATTTTAAAAAAAAATTATTTCTTTCTCTCGATAAGCAGACGGATGTTTTTTGTTTCGTTTTTTTCAGCTGTGCGACAATGCTGTAGCTTCTGGAAAGAAAATCAACATTTGATTAACTCAACCAAGGTCTCACCACCTCCCTTTTAATGGATTTTGCTAGTAGAGTTCCTTTGCTGATCAAGTTCCAGGAACTTCCTAAGTATAGTGTATTTAGGAATAGAAGCTTGTTTTTTTAAAAAAGGTGGAAGCAAACAGGACAAAGAGAGAGAGAGAGAGAGAGAGAGAGAGAGAGAGAGAGAGAGAGAGAGAGAGAGAGAGAGAGAGAGAGAGAGAGAGAGAGAGAGAGAGAGAGAGAGAGAGAGAGAGAGAGAGAGAGAGAGAGAGAGAGAGAGAGAGAGAGAGGTCGTTGCTGCATGGAAGATCACAGGCTTTTCATACTAATTCAAAGCCAAGCATGTCCAGATGAAGCTAGAAAGATCTTGTCTGGTGGCCTCAAGATGCATTATCAAGTCATTGTAGAAAATAACCCCAACTTGGTTGTCTATCTAATTTATCCTAGGATAGTTGATTTTTCTTATCCTGATCATGAAATGTAGGAAGGAGAGGCTAAACCAAACCAGAAATTCACCCCTTCAATTTATGAGACGGGAGTCTCCATATCATAAAACATTGTAGCCCTATTACTTTCTGTCCTCCTTTGACATCTTGATTTGATGGAATTCTAGTCTCCATCTCAAAACCCATAACTTCCTTGTCCTCCTTTGATTCCTTGATTTGATGGAGTGGTAGTCTCCATCTCAAGTAACTTCATAGCCCCATAACGTCCTGTTCTTCTTGACTTCTTGATTTTATGGATTTGTAGTCTCCATCCCAAGACCCATAACCTCCTGTCCTGTTTTGATTCCTTGATTTGATGGCGTGGTAGTTTCCATCTCACATAGCTTCATAGCTCCCTAATTTCTTGATCTTCACAGAATGCAGAAGTTATGCCTTGATGTGGTCCCATCTTCAGGCTCCCTACCAAATGAGGCAGCTGGTGGTCTGATTCAGGGGCCGATATGAACCATTGTCAGAAGTTTTGTGATGACCCATTGACTCCTCTTTCCCTGACCTTTTTCCCTATGGGTGTTCACCATAATTTAGGGGTACATTGGCACTCTCATGACAGCAGAAAGCTCTAGTTTTTTGACTGCCCTTAGGACGGGGGCTGCATATTCCAGCTTGAACTAATCAAGGTTAAATTGAACTAATCATGGTTAAAATTCATGATGATTTAGATGATACTTAACTCTGCTCTTACAACCTGCTTACAGTTAAAGACTTTGCAGAAGTGTTCATTCAACATGCTAAAGTTGGGCAAGTCCCATTTAGGTTGAACATTTTGTGGCTTATCCTGTTGGTTACCTTAGAAATCAGTGTGTTGTATAAACCCAGAAGGTTAAGCTAATTTCTGAAATCAGGATAAATGTGTTTGCTTATAACAGTTCAATTTCCATCGACTTCCATGCATTTAGATACCCCTCTGTTAAATATTTAAACAAAAAATTAAAATCCTTTCAAACACCAGATAGGGTTCAGACTAAGAAGACACTGTATTAAGAATTCTTCTTTCAGTACTTTTTTTTTTTTAAAAAAGAAAGCTATATTTAATCCTCTATTTTTTTTTTTTGAGCTTGTTTGTATTTTGAGTTTGTGATATACAGGGTTACAAGCATGCATATATATGCATGTATATTCAATGTGAATAAGCCATAAATTTTTATTTTCAATAGTTCATCATTCCAGATTGTATATGGTTTTTTTTCCCCGTTGTGTTGCTGAATGCAGTAAATGTGTTCAAGGATTTTCTTTAAAAAAAAAAAAAGCCTGTCTATAGCCTTTTACTAAAATCTGAATACCCTAGCATTTATTTATGGGTCTTATTTTTCTGGCTTTTGCAATCTGTCTTCGGAGCAGCATGGTGATGTCAACAATACGAAAACTTAATTGAATGAGATGTGAGTTGAAAATAGATTAAATAGCAGCAAAATGATGACTTTGCCTGTATAGGAATAAAATGGTGGAATAGACCATCCCTACCTCTCCTTTTTTTCTTGAATGGAATAGTTGGGGGGAAAAAACTGTCTTCTAATCAAAAGTAGATAATGCCTTGTTCAGATTAGTTTGACATAGTAGAAATAGAGACGTACTATCAGTAGAAGAGAAAAAACTTGGTGGTTTTTCTTGCAGATGTTTCGTTGCCCAACTAGGTAATATCATCATGACGAGAAGGGAGATCGGTTTGTGGAAAGGAGAAGGAGGAAGAGGAGGAGAAAGAGGAAGAGGGGGGGTAGGGGTAGGGCAACTGTGGGATCCTTGGTTCTCTCTGAGCTTGGTGGTTTTCTTGTAGATGTTTCATAGCCCAACTAGGCAACATCATCAGGACTAGAAGGGAGACAGGTTTGTGGAAAGGAGGAGGAGGAGGAGGAGGAGGAGGATTGTGGGGTCCTTGGTGCTCTCTGAGCTTGGTAGTTTTATTGCAGACGTTTCACAATCAAACTAGGCAACATCATCAGCTGATTATCTGGTTAACAATCATAGCAAAGAAGTCATCAAATTACATGCAATTCGCTTTTAGCAACTGCCTTGCTCCACAAAGCAAATTCTGGTCCCACTTGAGGACTACCTGTAGCATCCTACTAACTCAATTCCCATTGCGGTGCTCACTGGATGGATGGACAGAGAGTTATTACTCCGCTCGAGATGTTTTAATGAAACATTGATTATTTAAATGACAGAAACGGCCCAGCAGGGACTGGAATATCAGGGTTGGCTGTCCTGCTAATGTAAGGGAGATGAATTGTTTTTGTGGGAGAGGGGAGATATTCTTGTCTTTCCTTCTTCTGGACCTGCTACTTTATGGATTGAGTATCTCTTGTTCTCCCCTATCTATAGTTCAAGATTCCAAATTCATTATGGGTTGTCCTCAGAATGGAAAGACGTTGAGCAGATGGTTCATTAAGATCAGGATGAAATTACAGGACGCTAATTTTGAGCGTGACAGTCCAGGATTGCTCTTGGGGCAGGGGTGGATGGTGTTCTCATACACCCCCAGTAAGAGAGCTTGTTGATCAAGGCAGCTGGCCTTTCTTGTAAAGCAGGCCATTAGCCAGGTGGCCAAATGGCCATTAGCTATCTCTGTGTCATATCGAGATGGACTATCGCCAAACAGTAGCCTCGCCAACTTTGTGGCGGTTTCTCCCAGGTGCCCTTCTGACTCCTCATTCTCATAATAATTTCTCAGAATTTCTCAGAAGCCTCCATCGAATGCTAAGAATAATAATAATTATTGTCCTAGTGGACAATCATTTAAATAGGAGCCAGCCGTGTGCTGCAGCTGCCAAAAAAGCCAACACAGTGCTAGGCTGCATTAACAGAGGGATAGAATCAAAATCACGTGAAGTATTAATACCACTTTACAAGGCCTTGGTAAGGCCACACTTGGAATACGGCATCCAGGTTTGGTCACCAGGATGTAAAAAGATGTTGAGACTCTAAAAAGAGTGCAGAGAAGAGCAACAAAGATGATTAGGGGACTGGAGGCCCAAGCATACAAGGAACAGTTGCTGGGATTGGGTATGTCTAGTTTAACAAAGAGAAGGACGAGGGGGGACATGATAGCAGTCTTCCAATATCTCAGGGGCTGCCCCAAAGAAGAGGGAATCAAGGTATTCTCCAAAGCACTTGAAGGCAGGACAAGAAGCAATGGGTGGAAACTAACCAAAGAGAGAAGCAACCTGGAACTAAGGAGAAACTTCCTGACAGTTAGAACAATTAACCAGTGGAACAACCTGCCTCCAGAAGCGGTGAATGCTCCAACACTGGAAGTTTTTAAGAAGAGACTGGACAGCCATTTGTCCGAAATGGTATAGGGTTTCCTGCCTGAGCAGGGGGTTGGACTAGATGACCTCCAAGGTCTCTTCCAACTTTATTATTATTATTGTTATTATTAAAAAAAGGCAGAACAAGACCTTTTAGGCAGCACGTGGGGAACCGTCATTCAATCTTAGCTACGAGCCAACTTGAAGGTTAAATTGTGCCACGATTCAATCTAAGGCAGAGGTGGGAATCTGGAAACCTACCTGGCAGTGGGAACTTCAACTGGTTCTCAGCTGCAGCCATCCTATCAACTCAATTCCCATCGGGGTCGCTCGCTGGATGGATGAATGAACAAAGAATTATTACTTCCTCAAGATGTTTTAATGAAAGGTTGATTATTTAAATGACAGAAATGGCTCAGCAGGGACTGAAATATCCATTTTGGCGTCGTGAAAAGGTAAGGAAGATTAGGTTTTTTTTTCTGTGGGGGAAGGGAGAAATTCTTTTCTCTCCTTGTTCTGGACGTTAGGATGAAATAATTAAGAAGAGGCTGGACAGCCATTTGTCTGAAATGGTGTAGGGTTCCCTGCTGATTTAATCGAGCAAGGGACCAGTCACAAAATTAAGTGAGTAAGAAATGGGGTACAAAATTAACACAGCACTTTCCCACCCCCTAAATCTTCTAGTTTTCTAAATCTCAGTTTCTGAGTCTATCCAAAATGTGTTTCCACCCCATAGTTAGCAAGTTCATTCAGTCCTGTGTGAATGCATAGATCAGTGGTTCTCAACCTTTTTCAGGTTGAGGCCCCACTTGCCCCACCCATGTGCGGTCGCGACCCATAGGTTGAGAACCGCTGGCATAGATGTTTCGTGGTTGGGATGAATTCTGACAATATGGGAGTTGTAAGTCCCTTTTGGGGTTTCTGTTGTCACTCTGAACAGTCACTAAGTGTTTGGTCATACGTTGAGGACTACCTGTATGTGGTCCCAAGGTCTCTGACTATCGTCCTTTGATGTTTGGGTCTTCCTACCTCTTGGAAAGTGAGATCTATGTAGATCTTCAATACATTACAAAGTGAAGATTCTCCTTTATCTCTTTGTCCTTCTTCTCTCTCTTCCCCCCCCCCCACAAGTAATTCAGATTGTAGAAGGCAAATTGGAACCCTTGAAGAAAATCAGGCAATCTGCATTTAGCCCCCAGCCATGAATAAAAGAGTTCACCTCTGCTAATCAGACATTGCTTCCCCTGTTGATGACAGTTTTTGCACAAGAAGAGAATATCCTTTGGTGTCTAATCAAGATTAATTATTTAAAATAAGTCCAAAGATTCATTTGCTCCGACGAGTTCAGAAAGACGCAGGAAACATTGTTCCTTTCTTTCAGGACAGGGTTTTTTTGTTTTTTGTTTTTTTACCCCCCAGTCCTTGCACCTTGCCTGTCAGCTCCAAGGAAGACCTGGATTCAAAGTTGTGGGTTCTCCAACACTGGAGGTTTTAAAAAAGAGATTGGATAACTATTTGTTCGGAATGGCATAGGGCAGTGGTGGGGAACCTAGGGCACGGGTGCCAGAGGCGGCACTCGGAGCCCTCTCTGTGGTCACACGTGCCGTCGCCCCAGTCCTAGGCCTTCAGCTGGGTTTTATGAAACCTTTTCGCTTTAGGCCTCCGCCGCCGTGTGCAAAAAGAAAAGGTTCAATCAATAAATCAATTTCAACTTCTCGCGGGGAAAAAAAAAGATCTTGCAAAGTTGGAATTGATTGATTGAACTTTTTAGTCCCACCCAGTCTGCTGTTATCACTGAAGCCACGCCCATCCAATGGGCCACGCCCAGCCAATGGGCCACGCTCAGCCAATGGGCCATACCCACCCGGCACCCGACAATGCATAAGTGGGTTTTGGGTTGCAGTTTGGGCACTCGGTCTCTAAAAGGTTCGCCGTCACTGGCATAGGGTTACCTGCTTGAGCAAAGGGTTGGACTAGATGACCTCCAAGGCACTTTTATCTCCGTTATTCTGTATCCTATACTTTGAAAACAGCTACAACAGGAAGTTACGTTAGAAAAAAATGGTAGTGAAAAGAACAGAATAATAAAGGGAAAAAATGGAGGAAGGAATACAGTGGCGATTGCTTTAGGCTGCTGGAAGAAAGGAACACAGCTCTGTTATTTTGTTAACTGAATTCTTATAGATTGACCAAGGGACTGAACCACCTGGCATCTAGAAGTGGGCTTGTCTGGTAAGGCTGTTCAGTCATCATCCTGGCCCCAAATGGCACCCTGGACAAGTGAAACCATAACATAACTTCCCCCGGAGATCCGTGTCGCCCCCACCCTCTCCGCCTTTCGTAAATTGCTTAAAACACACTTTTGCCGGCAGGCCTGGGGCAGCTAACATCTTGCCCCTAGCCAGTGTATGTTTGTGGAATGATTGGTTTTTTGTTTTTTTGTTTTTTGTTTTTTTTTAACTTAAGGGTTTTTTATATGTATGTAATTTCTATTATGCTGTGAGCCGCCCTGAGTCCTCTGGAATAGGGCGGCATAGAAATTAAATTAATAATAATAATAATAATAATAATAATAATAATAATAATAACAGCGAAGCAAAAAAGAGTAAAATATGATCCAGGAAAGACTTCAAATCACATCTGCTGTGTTAGATGCCTAACAATAGGGCCAGCCCCTATTGAATGCTTTGTTGAATGCTCACCCCGATTGTTGCTTTGTTTGAGGACCTCATCCATCCTGCTTCCAGAAATTTAACTTTTCCCTTGTGGTATAACATTGAATGATTTTGCCAAAATCAGGAACGAGGACAACTCACTTGCCTAGAAGACGCTAAAGAAAGAAGATGCAGAATTCTAAGAATTGAGGAACCCCTCTGTTTAGTCTTCATCTGGTCCAGCTGAATTGCAAGATCTGGAGTTAAGAAAGAGAGGCAGTACCAAATGATCTAAACCTGATCCTATTGAAATCATCTACATCATATGTCATGAGCATGCATAGTCAATTCTGAGGAAGGGCTAAGCTCTTATTCTGAATTGATAAACAATGAGCTGTGTGATGGCCTAGTGGTGAAAACACTCGCCTCCCACTCCGAAAGTGGGAGCTGCAGCTGCCAAAAAGGCCAACACAGTGCTAGGCTGCATTAACAGAGGGGGAGAATCAAGATCACGTGAAGTGTTAATACCACTTTACAAGGCCTTGGGAAGGCCACACTTGGAGTACTGCATCCAGTTTTGGTCACCACAATGGAAAAAAGATGTTGAGACTCTAGAAAGAGTGCAGAGAAGAGCAACAAAGATGATTAGGGGACTGGAGGCTAAAACATATAAGGAATGGTTGTTGGAATTGGGTATGTCTAGTTTAATGAAGAGAAAGAAGAGGGGGGACATGATAGCAGTCTTCCAATATCTCAGGGGCTGCCCCAAAGAAGAGGGAGTCAAGCTATTCTCCAAAGTGCCTGAAGGCAGGACAAGAAGCAACGGATGGAAGCCAATCAAGGAGAGAAGCAACCTAGAACTAAGGAGAAATTTCCTGACAGTTAGAACAATTAACCAGTGGAACAACCTGCCTCCAGAAGCGGTGAATGCTCCAACCCTGAAAGTTTTTAAGAAGAGACTGGACAACCATTTGTCTGAAATGGTATAGGGTTTCCTGCCTGAGCAGGGGGTTGGACTAGATGACCTCCAAGGTCCCTTCCAACTTTATTATTATTATTATTATTATTATTATTATTATTATTAATTAAAGTTGAAAATTCAATTCGAGGTAGCGGCAGATGTTTCTCTCTCCTAGGGTGCCAAGAAAAAAAAATCTGTTGTGAACTCCACGTAGGTGTCAGGAAGGGCATCCGGTCAGCAAATGCCCGGCTTCACCCAGTCACTCTGACTCTACCCCAAATTAAGGATTCCAGGGTCATAATATGGGAGGTTTTTTAAAATTTTGAATCAATAAATACTTTTTGCACCCAGTGTGGCCTGATGTTTTCTCTAGATAGAAGGCAATCGGTCTTACAGGAATATGACTCTTGTTCTGGGTCATGGGGGTGGGGGGAACCATGTAACTCTGGCTTTTAATCACGAGAGGCAAATTTAAGGAGGAATCAATCTCTTTTATTTCTTGCTTCGTGCTTCAGAATATTTGACTAACTGGGAGGATTTATGCAGTTCATTCAACAAGGCAACATTGACATTTTTGCTGGGCCCCAGTAGTTGACAAGTTTCCTGGAAGAAAACAAACAAACAATAATCTGTTCAGCTTTACTCTTTTTCTCTCTGGATTTGGGAGAATGCGAAGCAGACGTGAAACAGACAGCAGAGTAATGTCCTTCAAGTTGGCATGTACAGTATAATTGTAAAATCACCACAATGTCCCTTTTGGTGTCCACCTGATTCCAGGTAAACAACAATATGTCCTGCCTGTTTTCATGTTCACGTTACTACGGTACTACATCTTTGAAACTAGATGTCTGCCTCAATAAAAAGACAAATCAATCAATCTCGGAATTGCAGGATTGGGAGCTATGTAGTTTCGCAGTTCTGAGTGCTGGATGATGTAGCTAGCCCTTGCTTCAATTGTTTAGGGAGTCCTAAACTGACAATGATTCAGTTAGCAATTGAAGTTACATCAGCATTGAAAAAAATGGTTTATGAGTCCTCGTACTTACAACCGTCACAGTAGCCCCATGGACACATGATCAAAATTCAGCTACTTGGAAACTGGTATGTATTTATGACAGTTGCACTGTCCCATGGTCACGTGATCGCCATTTGTTGTGCACATCATTTCTGGGTGTGCAGCTAATGAGCTAGCTTAGTAGCTCAACAGACACTGGTGAAGTGGGCACAGCAGCACCTGCATCGCACGAGAGAAGCACATCTTCCTTCCCCTGTCCTTACCACGTTCTACAGAGGGACAATGGAGAGCGTCCTGACATACAGCATCACAGTCTAGTTTGGAGGCATCCCTGCTTCAGACAGGAAGGCGGTGCAGAGAGTGGTGAGGACAGCAGGAAAGGTCATTGGCAGTTCCCTCCTTTCCATCCAGGACATGGCATGTAAGCGTTGCTTAAGCAGGGTCCGCAACCCTGTCTGGGATGCTACACACCCTCTTCACGAGCTGTTTTCCTTGTTACCTTCTGGGAGGGGGGGGGCTCCGTGGTATCTGAAGCAGAACATCCAGCCTCCTCTTTCCACTATGTATTCAAATGGACAGTGATTAATATATAAATGTATATATGTGTATGAATGTAGGTGTATATGTAATGTATATGTAAATGTGTATATGTGTGTATGTATGCGCATGGGTAGATATATACTGTCTTTTGAGAGCAGGCAACAGAATTTCATTTTTAATGTGGGCCAGTGGGCCAGTGTGCCCACAGTCTTGTCTTGTCATCTCATCTCATCTCATCATCTCATCTCATCTTCTTGTCTTGTCTTGTCTTGTCTTGTCTTGTCTTCTCTTGTCTTGTCTTGTCTCGTCTCATCTTATCTCGCCTCGCCTCGCCTCATCTCATCTCATCTCATCTCATCTCATCTCATCTTATCTTATCTTCTTATCTTATCTTGCCTTGCCTTGCCTTGCCTTATCTTACCTTACCTTACCTTATCTTATCTTACCTTATCTTATCTTACCTTATCTTATCTTACCTTATCTCGCCTTGCCTCGCCTTGCCTTCCTTATCTTATCTTGCCTTATCTTATCTTATCTCGCCTTACCTTCCTTATCTTATCTTATCTTATCTTATCTTATCTTATCTTATCTTATCTTATCTTATCTTATCTTATCTTATCTTATCTTATCTTATCTTATCTTATCTTATCTTATCTTATCTTATCTTATCTTATCTTAACTTGCCTCACCTTATCTTATCTTATCTTACCTTATCTCGCCTTGCCTTGCCTTCATTATCTTGTCTTGTCTTGTCTTGTCTTGTCTTGTCTTGTCTTATCTTATCTTATCTTATCTTATCTTATCTTATCTTATCTTATCTTATCTTATCTTATCTTATCTTATCTTATCTTATCTTACCTTATCTCGCCTTGCCTTGCCTTCATTATCTTGTCTTGTCTTGTCTTGTCTTGTCTTGTCTTGTCTTGTCTTATCTTATCTTATCTTATCTTATCTTATCTTATCTTATCTTATCTTATCTTATCTCGCCTTGCCTTCCTTATCTTGTCTTGTCTTGTCTTGTCTTGTCTCGTCTCGCCTCGCCTCGCCTCGCCTCGCCTTAACTTAACTTAACTTAACTTAACTTAACTTAACTTAACTTAACTTAACTTAACTTAACTTAACTTAACTTAACTCAACTCAACTCAACTCAACTCAACTCAACTCAACTCAACTCAACTCAACTCAACTTAACTTAACCTTTTACCTTCCCAGCTGGCTGCCAATAAGCAAAGCCAAGGGCGGTGGGGTTAACAACTATGTTAACATCCATGACTTGCTTAACAGCAATAGCCAAAGAAATCTCACATTGTGACTCCCTTAACAATTCCCTTGCTTGTCCCAAAAATGCTTTTTCAAAAGGCAACTGGAATTTGTTTTTCCTTGAAGATGTTTCACTACGCATCCAAGAAGCTTCTTGAGTTCTGAAGAAGTTCTGAAGAAATGAGAAGCAAAATATCTTCAAGGAGACACAAAATCCAGTTGCCTTTTGAAAAAGCGCCTCTGGGACACAACCATGACCTGGAAGACTGAGAATCTCCATAGACATTTAACTACCTTGCTTAGCAGTGGAAATTACGCTCCCAATTGTTGTAAGTCAAGGACTATCTGTCGTATTTCTTTCTCAACTTGATGGATGCCACTTAATGTAATAGCAAATCCAGCTTTCCAGTTCAGCTTCCTTCTGCTTTTCCCATCCCCAGCTGGCACGTTTCATACCATAACAACCGATTATGGATTGAAGAGTATTTGTCTGCTAAGAAAAATCAGCCAACTGCCTTTGTTTCTGGTAATCATATTGTCTTTGTTCCTGATAATCACTTCTATGGGCCGTTCTTGTTCTCTCATTCAGTGTTGATTTAATTGTACATTTTTGGGTCTTCTACAAAAAACACACCCCTCTTGTACCATTTTGGCTTTGTGAGTGTTGCAAAGCAGTGATTCATTTTTTGACTCTTTTACAATGGGAGGAGGAGGAGAAAGAAGAAGAAGAAGAAGAAGAAGAAGAAGAAGAAGAAGAAGAAGAAGAAGAAGAAGAAGAAGAAGAAGAAGAAGAAGAAGAAGAAGAAGAAGAAGAAGAAGAAGAGGAGGAGGAGGGGGAGGGGGAGGGGGGAGGGGGAAGAGGAGGAGGGGGAGGAGGAGAATTCAGTAGGACAAAGAAGAAGGAGATGAAGTTGTGTTTCCTACAGTTGCAGATCTTTGTATATGGGCATTGACTGAGGAGGTCAACTAACAAGCAATATGCAATACATTTCCCCTGGAGACTTAATGTCAGGGACAAGAGCTCCATCTTGATCTAAAGAAATACATTCTTCTGAACAGCATTTTTTAGTGAGAAAATGAGAAGGAACTCCAGACAGACGCTGAATGATGAACCCTTGTGGAACCTTTTCTCCCAGTCTGCTACTTATTCAACTTCTGTCTCTTCGCTTTGCTTAGAAACTATCACCATGGGGGAATCTCATTGAAAGGAAAAAAAAACATGTCTTTCCACGTTCCAAAACAGGAAATCAATGTCATGTGTCTAGAGACATTGGACAACTTTAAGCAGATAGATCATTTTCCCACCAAAGATATTTGGAAAGCAAAATCTAAGAAGCCAAATAAAGAAAACATAAAGGCAAGGATATGTATCGATTGTTCTGGATTGGTTTTGTTATAAATAAAATCATCTCCAATAACAGGCAACAGGGAGAAAGCAGAGCTGCTTAACTCATACTTTGCATCAGTCTTCACACAAAAAGAAACTATAGCCCAACCTACCAAAATAAACCACTGCAAAGGACAAATTAGAAACAAAAATTAAAATAAGCAACAAAATGCTAAGACAACACCTATCTGACCTTGACTAATATAAATCACCGGGGCCTGACAGATTACATCCCAGATTTCTGAAGGAGCTGGCAGATGTTATCTCAGAACCATTGCACCACATCTTTCATAAATCCTGGAGCACCAGGGAAGTACTTGAGGATTGGAAAAGGGCTGATGTGGTTTCCATCTTGAAGAAAGGAGAAAAAAACGGACCCATGGAAACTACAGACCAAACAGTTTAACATCAATACCTGGGAAGATCCTAGAAAAGATAATCAAAAAACAGATCTGCAAACAACTAGAAGCAAACAAAATTATAACTAGTAGCCAGCACAACTTTGTTAAAAACAGATCATGCCAAACCAATCTTATTTCATTCTTTCACAAAGTGACTAAACTGTGGATGTAGTATACTTAAAGTTCAGTAAGGCATTTGATAAAGTAGACCACAACCTACTCCTTGGTAGGCTAGAAAAAGGTGGAATAGATAACATCACCACCAGATGGATCTGTAGCTGGCTGGCAAACCGTACACAATGAGTAGTCCTCAACGGTACTACATCTACATGGAGAGAAGTAAGCAGTAGGGTTGCACAGGGTTCCATCTTAGGCCCAGGACTTCAATATCTTCATCAATGACTTAGATGAGGGAATTGAAGGGGAACTCATCAAATTTGTAGATGACACCAAACTGGCAGGAGTAGCCAACAGCCCAGAAGACAAACTCAGGATCCAAAAAGATCTTGACAAACTTGAACAATGGGCCCTGTCCAACACAATGGGTTTCGATGTGGAGAAAAACAAAGTTTTACATTTAGGTAGGAAAAATCAAAGGTACAAGTACACGTTGGGCAAGACCTGGCTTTAAAACAGTAATTGTGAGAAGGACCTTGGAGTTCTATTGGACGATCACTTGACTATGAGCCAACAGTGTGCAGCAGCAGCCAAAAAAGCTAATACAGTCCTGGGTTGTATAAACAGAGGCGTAGAATCAAGATCATGCGAGGTATTAGTATCACTTTACAAAGCCCTAGTGAGACCATGCCTGGAATAGCGCAGCCAATTTTGGTCATCATATCACAAAAAAAGATGTCGAGAGTATGGAAAAAATCCAGAGAAGAGCAACTAAGATGATCAAAGGCCTGGAGATGACAGCATACAAAGAACGGCTGCAGGACTTGGGTCTGTCTAGTCTAAAGAAAAGAAGAAATAGGGGAGACATGATAGCAGCGTTCCAGTATTTGAGGGGCTGCCACAAAGAAGAGGGGGTCAAACTATTCTCCGATGCACTAGAGGACAGGATGAGAAACAATGGTTGGAAACTGACCAAAGAGAGAAGCAACCTGGAATTAAGGAGAAACTTCCTGACAGTGAGGACAATTAACCAGTGGAACAGCTTTGCCTCCAGAAATTGTGGGTGCTCCATCACTGGAGAGTTTTAAAGAAGAGACTGGACAGTCACTTGTCTGAGATGGTATAGGTTCTCCTGCTTGAGCGGGGGGCTGGTCTAGAAGATCTTCAAGGTCCCTTCCAGCTCTATTCTATTCTAATCTCTCAGCCACCATTTACGAAAAGAAATGGTGCAGAGAAGGGAACAGATGTTTGATGTTAAATTGAGCTGGTCTGATGCTTTGCTCTGATTTATTTTTCTAGATATGTTTTTCACACATATAGGCTAATGCATGGACATTTTATCAAAGTTCTGGGTTGATTATTAAAGTAGGGTGCGAAGAGAGGGGGACTAGTGGGGAAGAGATCTAGAACCTCCAAGTTCCATCTTCAAAATGCCACCGTGGCTCAACAACAGGGCAGAGTAGTAAGAAGAACTCCTAGTTTTCAGTACTCAACATCTGATGTTGACAAGGTAGCAGGAAGCCAAGTGGTCCAGATCAATTTGAAGAGCCGACGCCAGACAGGAGGCCAAAATCATCTCTGCTTTCTTGGGCTATTCCAGATCTGATCTAATTGCTTCTCTGATCAAGTCCAGAAGCTTGATTTATGAACTGCTCCTTTTTTCTGCCTCGAAGACAAAAATCATTAGGCCCCATTTAATCAAGAAAGAAGGAAGTCTATATAAAAGTAGTTGGGTTCAAAGGAGATAATTGCTCAGCTCTTTACAATCCCTAACTTCTTCTAAGAGATGTTAGATACTGTTAAATGAAAGGCTACATATTTTTTTCCTTGTTAAGATAACAAGGATCTCCTTGCCCTGCAGATGGGAAGGTTTCCCATGCACCCTGGAGTGGATTTTAGACTTTGTTAATCGTTGGCTATTTCAGTTCTGATTTCAATAGCAATAAAACTCACATGTATTTATAATACATCTTTCAGATTAAAAGAGAAAGGGGGAGAAGAAAGCTTTGTTTGAACAAATAATCTTCTGAATCTCATATCTTCCAGAGCAGCTACGTCTAACTGACGAACAATAATAGTCACAGTTTTCACTTAAATTCTCAAGTAATAATTGCTCAGAATAGAAAAAAACGTTAGATGATCTAACAATTGAGATGTGGATTAATGAAGCTGCTTCAATCACCATGTTAGAAAAGGTTTCCGATAAAATCAGAAGAATAAAACATCAGAGGGAAGGAAGCACAGTTCCACCAAATTTGGGCAGACTTCGTGAATTCATAAGTTCATAATAGATCTTGTAACCTTGGCAAAAGACCTACAGTGCTTACATTATAGGGCAAGCAAAAAAGGCTTTTATCTTTTTCTTTGGGCTTTTTCATTTGTTTTTTTCTAACAGATTTCTTTTTTTTTCACGACACATTTAGGTTACTTGGTTACTTTCAGTTAAACACTGTTCAATAAAGATAGAAGACAAAAATCAACAAATGGCCTCCATGCTATAGGGTCATCTCTCAGCTCATTTGAATAATAATAATAATAATAATAATAATAATAATAATAATAATATAGTAAAGTTGGAAGGGACCTTGGAGGTCATCTAGTCCAACCTCCTGCTCAGGCAGGAAACCCTATACCATTTCAGACAAACAGCTGTTCAGTCTCTTCTTAAAAACTTCCAGTGTTGGAGCATTCACCACTTCTGGAGGCAGGTTGTTCCACAGGTTAATTGTTCTAACTGTCAGGAAGTTTCTCCTTAGTTCCAGGTTGCTTCTCTCCTTGATTAGTTTCCATCCGCTGCTTCTTGTCCTGCCTTCAGGTGCTTAGGAGAATAGCTTGACTCCCTCTTCTTTGGGGCAGCCCCTGAGATACTGGAAGACTGCTATCCTGTCCCCCCTCGTCCTTCTCTTCATTAAACTAGACATGCCCAATTCCAGCAGCCGTTCCTTATATGTTTTAGCCTCCATTCCCCTAATCCTCTTTGTTGCTCTTCTCTGTACTCTTTCTAGAGTCTCAACATCTTTTTTACATCGTGGTGACCAAAACTGGATGCAGGATTCCAAGTGTGGCCTTAACAAGTGTGGTATTAACACTTCACATGATCTTGATTCTATCCCTCTGTTAATACAGCCTAGCACTGTGTTGGCCTTTTTGGCAACTGCTTCTTGGAGGAGAAGCAAAACATCTTCAAAGAAAAACGAAGAAGTCCAGTTGCCTCATGAAAAAGCATCTTTGGGATAACTATGACCTGGATGGCTGAGAATCTCTATACTCATTTGAGAAGTTTCTCCATCTTTGGCGATCCCAGCATGTTCTCTACCTTACCTAGAAGTGGGGCTCATTAAATGAGGCCATCACCACTTGCAAACATAAGGGGCAGGCTCCATTACGGTCACAAATTGAGGACTACTGGTATTAGATGTCGTTGTCATAATTATCTTGAAACCGAGCAAAGAAATCCCGACTCTTCAACAGGATGGCTTGTCAAAGAGAAGCAGAATAATAACAATAATCATGATAAGGATTCCGAGATGTTTTCTTCGTCTCACTTTCCTGTTTTCAAACATGCCAACATGGGTACTTGAAAGAAAACCCTTTTGCAAAGGAGAGAATGCAACTGAAATGACAAGACTTCCAGAGAGAGAGAGAGAGAGAGAGAGAGAGAGAGAGAGAGAGAGAGAGAGAGAGAGAGAGAGAGAGAGAGAGACTCCTATTGAAATAGATTTGATTTTTTAAAAATTGCTCCTTATTTCATTGCCTTTTCTTCAGGCTTGTAAAATACTCCATCTATACATTTCTCTTGCATGGATTTGACATATGTTTGTCTTCAGTGATGTCATTACAGAATTTCTAAATCCAAAGGGGGAAATCTTGATTGGCCTGCACCAGTTCTATAAAGGTAAACTATTTTCTTAGTTTGAATGATTTAAAATCAAAATAGCAAATGTTGGACAAGAATTGCTTTCCTGCTTTCTAGCCTGGTGTCTCAACCATCCCACCAAACAGAGTCTCTTGAACGTAGGGCAAGGCACCTCAATATGTAGACCAGCAACTTAGATAATTGGGTGTGAAGCCTCACAAAAAGGAACCAAAGCTACAATGATTGTCACAATGGTCATGGAAAGGTCCATAAATTCACCAATAGGCTCATGGGTTGTGATGGACAGCTGCATAAATTGAATAAATAAATCAATGTGTTTTAAAGAGGAGTATTTATCTACTTAGGCATAATTCCACTTCTGAAAATCTTTTTTTTTTTTTTAGAAACTAAAAAAAAAAAAAGCAAAGCGCAGGAAGAAACAAGTTTTTGAATGCTGCCTGGGAAAATCGAATTGATTTTTCTCACTGAGAACTTGGTCATTCTATTGATTTTGGATTCCTTCTTTTTAAAGTTGTCTTCTCCCATGTAAATCAACTCAACGGAGGGGAGTTCATTACCAGTTCCCAGCTATTTAGTTTTTTTCACCTCTTTGCGACATGCTTGAAGGCATCTTGGTACAGTCAGAACAGAAGGAGGTCATTGAGAAACTACCGCCAGCCAGTTCTCTGCACTTCGTTGGGTTGCATCAGAGCCAGCTACATTCATCGCTGCTTATTTTCAGCTGGACCATTCACTGATCAGAGTTGCTACAATACAAATCAACATTACGTTTTGGACTTACAGTTTGACAAAAGGATAGTGAATGCCTTTGCCACATAAGCAGGATATCAGGGACTTCTAGCAAAGGGGTCTCTATATATTATTTCCAGGAGCATAGATGCCCCAATTGGAGTTATTTATTGAAGATTAGATCTATCTATCTATCTATCTATCTATCTATCTATCTATCTATCGATCGATCGATCGATCGATCGACCGACCGACCGACCGACCGACCGACCGACCGACCGACCGACCGACCGACCGACCTACCTACCTACCTACCTACCTACCTACCTACCTACCTACCTACCTACCTATCTATCTATCTATCTATCTATCTATCTATCTATCTATCTATCTATCTATCTATCTATCTATCTATCTATCTATCTATCTATCTATGTCTATTTATATCTGTCTGTCTGTCTATCTGTCTGTCTGTCTTTCTATCTGTCTGTCTGTCTGTCTGTCTGTCTGTCTATCTATCTACCTACCTACCTACCTACCTACCTACCTATCTATGTCTATTTATGTCTGTCTGTCTGTCTGTCCATCGCCTGCCTGCCTGCCTGCCTGCCTGCCTGCCTGCCTACCTACCTACCTACCTATCTATCTATCTATCTATCTATCTATCTACCTACCTACCTACCTACCCACCCACCCACCACCCACCTACCTACCTAGCTATCTATGTCTATTTATGTCTGCCCATCGTCTGTCTGTCTGTCTGTCTGCCTGCCTGCCTGCCTGC
The DNA here is from genome assembly GCA_034064705.1 of Bothrops alternatus. NCBI lineage: Eukaryota > Metazoa > Chordata > Lepidosauria > Squamata > Viperidae > Bothrops > Bothrops alternatus. The sequence continues at coordinate 107,531 of JARGCV010000131.1, forward strand.
CTGCCTGCCTGCCTGCCTGCCTGCCTGCCTGCCTGCCTGCCTGCCTGTCTGTCTGTCTGTCTGTCTGTCTGTCTGTCTGTCTATCTATCTATCTATCTATCTATCTATCTATCTATCTATCTATCTATCTATCTATCTATCTATCTATCATCTACTGTATATATCTAATCTATCTGTATCACCTCTTGACAATTTTCTTGTGGGCCAGGGTCAGTCTTACAAGGCAGACTGGATAGGACACCGAGACAAATGAGATTATCCTACTTTTTGTAAAACTGTGTTAACAGAACCATGCTAATCTGAAAGTACAATTCTCCTGCTGTCTTCTTTACAACCTAAGAAACTAGGGAGGGTCCCTCCTGGGCCTCTTACTCCATCCACTATGCATCAGCGGGCTATGCTGTCTCTTACCTGACCCTTCCCTAGACAGCATCTCTTCCCTCCCCTCTCCCAAGGTCTTTCTCACATACAGCCTGGGAAACTAGGGAGGGTGCCTTCTGGGTTATGCAGTCTCTTATCTGACTGTTCCACAGGCAGCATCTCTTCCCTCCATTGCCCGAGGTCTTTCCCACATACCATTACAGCCGTCCCCTATACAGCCTGAGAAGTTAGTGAGGGTCTTTTCTGAACCTCTTTCTCCACTCATGATGCAGCTCTGGGCTATGCAGTCTCTTATCTGACTGTTCCACAGGCAGCATCTCTTCCCTCCATTGCCCGAGGTCTTTCCCACATACCATTACAGCCGTCCCCTATACAGCCTGAGAAGTTAGTGAGGGTCTTTTCTGAACCTCTTTCTCCACTCATGATGCAGCTCTGGGCTACGTAGTCTCTTATCTGACCCTTCCCTTGTCAGCATCTCTTGGATCAATCTCCCATGGTGTTCCCTGCATACTGTTACAATCGGTTTCCATTTACATCTGCTTAGCTTTGGTGAGAAATAAAATGCTGCCTTCACTAGACCCTGGATGTGACTCAGCAGGGTTTCTTCCTCTGCTAAGGTTGTTACATTTCCCTCTTCTTCACCGAGCTGGATTTTGCTTCTTCAGCTCAAACCCCAGGGAAAGTGTAAATATTGCAACAGCATGGTGTGAACAAACTCAGGGATTTCTGTAGGAAATTTTCCATTCCCTTCACAGCGAACTGATAGATCACTTGCTTACTCCAAAGGCCCTTTTCTTCCTGGTTTCCTCTCTCTTTCCTTTCCTCCCAGCTGACTTCAGATGACAAACCTGGAGGCGAATAAATGGCCTCCTGTAGGAGAAGCGTTCAGAAAGGAGACGTCTCTCTTTTGACTTCACAGTGAGAGGCAGCAGGCTATTACGGCTTGTTCTCGCCTAATCAGATAATGTTTCATAGCATTGTCTCTTTTATACTCAGGATGGACACAGCACAATGCACGTCAATCCCATTATCCCAGAAAAGATACATGGTTTGGCGTGGCTGGAATCCAGCCCAGTCAACTAAGGCAGGAAGCCAAAGTCTGCTTAACTAATCCTTGGCCAAAATCTGTCCTTTGATGTCCAGAAAGTTTTATTCTCCTGCCAAAGATGCTGTCAGCCTTCCTAGGGAGGTAGGTGGGAATGACCTTCCGAGACAAGGGTCCTTCTAGCTGATGTGGCACTAGACCAGGCGTGTCAAAGACAAGGCCCAGGGAGCAGATGTGGCCCGCGAAGTGGTTTTATGTGGCCCGCGAAGCTATTCTGGAAACAGTGAGGGAACGGACCACACTGCCTTGGCCCTGGCTGAGGCCAGCCAGGAGCCAATGTACAATTTTGTGGTGGCCCTCTATGCTGAAACACATTCAGTCTTAGCTCCATAAGCCCCCCCCCCCCGCATGGCCTGAGAGGAACAGTGAGGCTCCTCCAGTGGACCATACCTTGGCGCTTGCCCCGGTCCCACCCCCTTCTGCCAGAGACCCTCAGATCTGTCCCACTCCTGCCCAGGCCCCCACAGGCACCCTTGACGCCAATGATGTAGGCAACACCCACTCCATCCACGCCCACCCAGTAGGCTGCACCCACCCTGGCTACACCCACCCGGCCCTCTGAGGGCAACGGCAATGCTGATGCGGCCCTCAATGAAATTGAGTTTGACACCCCTGCACTAGAGATTCAATGAATCTGGAAATGTAGGAGAAGAAGTGGCAGAAACCCAGGGGCAGAGTCAAAAGAGGTATCAGCCTAGAAACCCTACATAGCCACAAGCAAACTAAGACCAATGTTCTTGAATTCAGAATCAGAATAGAGCTGGAAGGGACCTTGAAGATCTTCTAGACCAGCCCCCCACTCAAGCAGGAGAACCTATACCATCTCAGACAAGTGACTGTCCAGTCTCTTCTTTAAAACCTCCAGTGATGGAGCACCCACAACTTCTGGTGGCAAGCTGTTCCACTGGTTAACTGTCCTCACTGTCAAGAAGTTTCTCCTTAATTCCACGTTGCTTCTCTCCTCGATTAGTTTCCATCCTTTGTTTCTTGTGCTGTCCTCTGGTGCTTTGGAGAATAATTTGATCCCCTCTTCTTTGTGGCAGCCTCTCAAATACTGGAAAATTGGTATCATGTCCCACCTAGTCCTTCTTTTCTCTAGATTGGCCATACCCAAATCCTGCAGCCGTTCTTCATATGTTTTACTCTCCAGGTCTTTAATCATCCTAGTTGCTCTTTTTTGCACTTTTTCCAAAGTCTCAAGATCTTTTTTGTAATGTAATGTGATGACCAAAACTGGATGCAGTATTCCAAGTGTGGCCTTACTAAGGCTTTATAAAGTGGTACTAATACTTCATTGTGATTTTGATTCTATGCCTCTGTTTATACTACCAATTCTTCTGGATAGATATTATTAGCAATAAATCAGTTTAATTGAACCTTTACACATAGCCCTGATCTTTCACACCTGGCAGGTAAATAAAAAAAATAAAAAAAATTATACAGCTGTCATCAGAACATGGTGATTCAGGGAGGACAAAACTGGAAGGGCAGTTTTCAGCAAAGGCATTGCTTTATATATTTTTGAGTCCATTCTCAGCAATTTGACTGAATGGACTTCATACAACCCATGCAGAAGAGAAATTTACTACCTCCCTACTAAAAGACAAGGGTGGCTGAATAATTGTCAGGCCTGTTTAAAATGGATCTTGGTTACATCAGTTGCAACACAGAGTAGGCATGAGGCAAAGATTCACAGATCTGGGATGGGGAAAAGATTTAAATTCAGTTTTGCAGTTCCCCTACTCCTGAACAGCATCATAACATGAAGCCATTATGAGCAGGAACATATTTTTTTTCTGGCAGCTGGCATATCTGTGGGACAGCTCAAGAAAAGGGCTAAGATCTACAAGATGATAGGTATTTAGAGATTCACTTCTCACATTTATTGCCTTGAGAATTGACAGCAGGGTTGACAGGCTACTCAAGTCGTCTCAGCAGATGGTGATGAAAATCCCTTGGAGATGTAGGTTTGCAATGAAATGTTGGCCCAGTAGATCATTTGCTACTTTTCAATCACCTGGTTGACATCGACGTTGCCTCAGAAGGCCTAAAAAGTTGACTTCTAATGGCCAAGCTTTTCTTTCCACCATCAAGATCTGGAACTCAAGGAGAAGTATTTCTTCTAAATTAAGTTCTGAATGATGGCTGGGGTTTATTGGCATGGATAAGATGTCTTAATATTACTTTGTCTGCATGGTGTCAGGCAAGAAAGATCAGATCCACACATGAAGGACCAATTAAACTGCTGTATTGCTAATCATAAGAATGGAGGCCTTTGAACTCTGGTGCTGGAGAAGACTCCTGCGAGTCCCCTGGACTGCAAGGCATCAAACCGGTCAGTCCTAGAGGAGATCAACCCTGACTGCTCTTTAGAAGGAAGGCCAGATCCTGAAGTTGAAACTCAAGTACTTTGGCCATCTAATGAGAAGGAAGGACTCCCTAGAGAAGAGCCTGATGATGGGAAAGATGGAGGGCAAGAGAAGAATGAGACGACAGAGAATGAGGTGGCTGGATGGAGTCCCTGAAGCAGGAGGCGTGAGCTTCAATGGACTCCAGAAGATGGTAGAGGACAGGAAGGCCTGGAGGAACGTTGTCCATGGGCCGCGATGGGTCGGACACGACTTCGCAACTAAGAACAACAGCAACAAATTGTTAATCATGCCCATGAACAGGAAACTACTCAACTGATGCCTGGCTGGAATTAGGTAAGGGCCAATGAAATTCAAGGGAGTTTTGGATTTTGTCTGTGGCTATGTAGGAATTCTAGGCTGATTCCTCTTTTAACTCCACCCCCCAGATTCTCCCACTCCTTCTCCTACAGGTTGGCTATTAAGTCTATCCCGCCTTGTTTCTTTTCAGGTTCTTGTTAAAACAAATCTCTACATGTATTTGAAATGAAATTGTATCCCAATGAATAGGTAGGTCTGAGGACTGTTGATATGGGTGTAGGGCCTGTTAGGAAATAACGGTGCTGTTTTGTGGATTTTTAAAAAGGTTTTCAATAGCTTTTGTTGTTTTCTTAACTTGTTGATGTTAATAAATTGGGAAGAGCAAGTTTGTAAGCTGCCCAGAATCAGGGAAGTGTGGTGGGCAGCTATATAAATTATATATAAAAAACATTTCTTTAATAGGGATTTTCTTCCATAATTTTTCTTCAAACTTCCGAGCAGGAAATTTTTATTACCCAATCTACTTAGCCACAATTCTCAGCACAACAACAAGCAAACATCTTGCTTCAGGAATCATAAGAAAATTGGATGTGTCAAAACAAAAGGCAAATATCTTCTGGATTCTAGTGAGAACAGGCTTTTTTAAATTTTTAATCCGTATCGACAGTCTCTTATTATATCGAAGAGACAGGAGCTCAAGTCGGGGTGAAATGTTCTGTGAGATGAGAAAAAAATCACTTTTAGGACAGATACCCTCTATGGTGTGTACAGCAATAATATTGCTTTTGTTTTAAATGTATTAAAATGACGTTACAAGGCTGTATTGGAAAACAATTCACCCAGAAAAGTAAAAAAAATAATAATCAATAAGTATATAGCAGATTTAAATTCCAGGTCCTAACTCACATTATAGAGCAGGGCAAAATCACTCAAGAAAATTGAACTGCACATATGCATCTAATGTACTGAAAACTGTCAACCCACCAAATTAATTCAGAATAACAGAGTTGGACGGGATCTTGGAGGTCTTCTAGTCCAACCCCCTGGTCAAGCAGGAGAGCCTATACTGTTCTGGACAAATGATTGTCCAATCTCTTCTTTAAAACCTCCAGTGATGGAGCATTCACAACTTCTGGAGGCAAGTTGTTCCACTGTCAGGAAGTTTCTCCTTAGTTCTAGGTCGCTTCTCTCCTTGATTAGTTTCCATTCATTGCCCTTCCTTCCTCCCTCCCTCCCTCCCTCCCTTCCTTCCTTCCTTCCTTTCTTCCTTCCTTCCTTCCTTCCTTCCTTCCTCCCTTCCTCCCTTCCACCCTCCCTCCTTAGTTCCAGGTTGCTTCTCTCCTTGATTAATTTCCATCCGTTGCTTCTTGTCCTTCCCTCTGGGGCTCTGGTGAATAATGTGACCCCTTCTTCTTTGGGGCAGCCCCTGAGATATTGGAAGACTGCTATCATGTCCCCCCTCGTCCTTCTCTTTGTTAAACTAGACATAACCAATTCCAGCAACCCTTCTTCATATATTTTAGCCTCCAGTCCCTTACTCATCTTCGTTCCTCTTCTCTACACAATATCAGCTATTACTGGTTCCCCCAAATCTGTGAGGAAAAGAAGATGGATTGATTATCCTGAATCACCCAATAAATCAATGTTAGTGCCAAGCAAGTTCACTTCACATGAAAATGTCGGTCCTTGTATGGGGCTTTAGCTAATATATCGGCAAACTGATTGGGTTGCCAGTTCATAGAAACAAAATCTTCCCAAATTAACAGTGTCTCTTATTCCAATGATAACATTGCACCATCGATATATCCATGTTTTCTCTCTGCCTGCTAACTCTCATCTCCTGGATTTAATCAATATTTCTAGCAAATCTAGACTTTTTTATTATTATTATTCCCAACCCCTGAAATGCAACCATTTCAAAATGCGATTTAGGAAGCTTCTGTTCCCATCTGTTCCTTATTTCAGTTTTACAATATTTCAAGGAAGAATGTCTCCATTTTATCACTTGGCCAACTTCAGGTCTTTTTTTAAAAAAAATATATAGTCATTAACGCCTTTTAAATGTCTTAGAGGTTTGCATTCTTATTATTCACAGTGGTCATTTAAAAGTTACAGCAATATTAAATTTTAACACCTGCCTCCTCAACCTAAGTCAAAGATAAATTAAGCTTTAAAAGAAAAAAGGACGGGGGATGCATAGCTAACGTTAAGGCATATTGTACATGTTAAGTCCTTTTTTAAAAAAAAGGGAAAAGCTGATAAGGTCACCATGAAATATTTACAACCTCTAACAAATGAAAAGAATTCAGCAGACAAGGCTGTTGAGTTTTGACCCGTGGAAAGTTTCGTTCCCTGCAAATGTTATGATTAAAAAAAAATAGCATGAGGCTTAGCTAAGTAATCACAGATAATTGGATAAACTTTTTTTCCCCATTCATCCATTGAATGGGGTTGGAAGAACAGAAGCCTCCAAAGAAGTTGAAATCTATTTATTTATTTATTTTTTATTTTATTTGGATTTGTATGCCGCTCCTCTCCGAAGACTCGGAGCGGCTTACAACATATATATAAAACAATTTCAATCTAAATCCGAACAAATAAACATTAAAAATAAAACCCCACACATACTCATCAGTCACACCACAATCAACAATCATCCCCAGGCCTGCCGGCATAGATAGGTTTTAAGATTCTTTCGGAAGGCCGGGAGAGTGGGGGAAACGCGGACTTCAGGAGGTAGTTGGTTCCAGAGGGCGGGCGCCACAACAGAGAAGGCCCTCCCCCTAGGGCCCGCCAGACGACATTGTTTCGCTGACGGGACCTGGAGGAGGCTGACCCTGTGTGCTCTCACCGGTCGAAGGGAAGTATGTGGCAGAAGGCGGTCCCGTAAGTATCCTGGTCCCATGCCATGAAGGGCTTTATAGGTAATAACCAACACCTTGAATTGGGCTCGGAGACCAATAGGCAGCCAATGCAGCATGCGGAGAGTTGATGAAATGTGGGCACAACGAGGAAGGCCCACAACTGCTCGCGCAGCTGCATTTTGCACTAATTGTAGTCTCCGAACACTCTTCAAGGGTAGCCCCATGTAGAGAGCGTTGCAGTAGTCGATCCTCGATAGACACCCAGCACAGGATAGAGCAGTGATGGCAAACCTCTTAGAGACCGAGTGCCCAAACCGCAACCCAAAACCCACTTATTTATCGCAAAGTGCCAGGGCCGCCTCGGCATTGTGGTGCCCTCGGGGGGGGGGCAGGGAGGCGCCTCTGAGTGCCGCCTCTGGCACGCAAAAACCGGGGGCGCAAAAATAGGCCACCGTGCTGCAAGGCGCAAAAACAGCCATGCCGTGGGGTGCAGATACAAGCCGCTGCACCATGCAAAAACAGGGCAGGGCTAGTGAGTATCATGCAGGCACTAGCCCCGCCCCATTTGCAGCGCATGTGTGCTGGTGGGCCCGTGAATGCATGCATGAATGCATGCATGAAAAATGCTTCCGCCTCCCTTTTCTTCCAGTCCACCAATCAACAATGATTGGTGACCTCTGCTCTACCACCTCTACTTGAGCTTGCTAGTTGGCTGCTTCGCCTCCTTTGTGCTGGGCGGGGCTCCTGCTCTGGCCAGCGGTGGCGGCCTGATGGACCTGCTGCTGGCGGAGGTGGCGCGCGTGCCAACAGAGAGGGCTCTAAGTGCTGCCTCTGGCACGCGTGCCATAGACTCGCTACCACTGGGATAGAGAGTGAAGAGCTAGAGATTTAACATCATAGGATATGAAGACCCGCTAAATGTGTTTGCACTCGTTGGGATGAAATTTGAAAGTCAATTCTTTAAATATTTCTTTCCCTTTTCTTTATGATATTCTTTCTTTCTTTCTTTCTTTCTTTCTTTCTTTCTTTCTTTCTTTCTTTCTTTCTTTCTTTCTTTCTTTCTTTCTTTCTTTCTTTCTTAGTCAGCACACACAAACCAAGAATGAAATATTTTGGAGAATATTTTTTGTTCTTCTCTGCATTCTTTCCAGAGTCTCAACATCTTTTTTTTCATGTATTGTTCACTTCTGCAGTGGGCCATTATGTTCCTGCAAAGCTTGAGAACCTTTGTGATAGCTAGAATAATATTTAATCATCACAAAGCCTGTCTTTATTTAATGCTGGGTCTATTAATGGCAATAGTTATACCAATTCATTTATCATTTCAGGAGAGTGTAATTCTGCAGAGTTATAGCTAAATGATAATATTCTAAGAAGATACACACACACACACACACACACACACACACACAAAACTGCCCTCTGTATGTAGTTAAGTAAGCTATCCTCCATAAATAAAATTAAATGAATTTTATCATAGTTGGGGAGAAAATTATTTATTTTCTCATCTGATGTCAATTTACTTAATTCTCACTTTCTGAATTTATCTACGTGCTGGAAATGAATAACCGCATTCATTAACAGTGTAAACATTGTCAGAAAACACAAACCCCAAAGTGAACCATCTTCCTGATTATTGGACATAATAAATATATTACACAGATAAAAATACGTTTCACTGGGGGGAAAATCACTGTGGGAAAAGCGATCTATTTACTAAAGCTCTCTCTATTAAAGATCCTATGAATGCAGATTTGAGGGTTTGGAAAGAAAAATGGTGGAGCTCTTGATTGAGATGTAAGCTGAATTAGAAACAGGGAAGGAAGGAGCCCAACTTTGCAAAAGGGAGAGGATGGATGATGGTTTGATTGAAGACGGGCCTTGTTTCCAACTGTGACATGATTGGAAAAGCAGGAAAGAAAGTAAATAAACCTATCCAATTCAAGAAAGCGTGTCAGGCATGAAAGACCAGTCCACATGTGAAGGTTCAATTAATCTGACTTATTGCTAAAATCCCGTGTGCACAAATCTTCTCAACTAGCCATCAGCACCTGCTAAGAGTTAGCTATGGGTCAACAGCATTCAAGGGGAGTTGAATTTTGTTTGTGGCTACGTAGGGATTCTAGGCTGAATCCCGTTTTGACTCCGCCTCAGCTTCTACCATGTCTGCTACAAAATGGCTTTTTTCATGTCAGGAGAACATCAGGGATTGATGGACCACTCATCATGCTGAGAGCAAAGCCCACATAACTTGTCCAAACCATGTGGCTGCAGAGTTAATATCAGTTTCCAAGGAATCCAAATGATGAGATCTTAATATTTAAAATTAGCACAGCTGTGTTCTTTGCTCTACTTTATATGGTACCCACGACAGGATGCCAAGGACCAATAAACTTATAATGGGCCATTAAGGGACTGCCTAAAGAACATGGCCAGCTGTTCCTTGGCTGATCTTGCGTTAGATCCCTGCCAGTCTGTTCAATAAGCTGCAGAGAAATACCAGATGTTTTCATTTCTGCCCACTGGAGTTTGACCTTCAAATTTCCCCCTGCTTTGTTCCAAAGCTCCTTTCTTCTATTTTTTCCGCCTCCCCTCAGAAACATCTTACAATTAATGGTCAAAAGGAAAGTAGGACCATTAATGACCCACAGTCTAGCTGCCTCTGGAGGTCACCCTTTCTTTCTTTCTTTCTTTCTTTCTTTCTTTCTTTCTTTCTTTCTTTCTTTCTTTCTTTCTTTCTTTCTTTCTTTCTTTCGTAATGTCTGTCAACAGCTCCCTGAAGATGTCTATACAGACCATCAGACAGCTGGGTAGGAACCGAGATGGCATTGTGCAGTTTTTCAGCATAAGTAAGCAGTAGGCAAAAGCCGCTTGTTCATTCCAATAAAACTAGGAGAGATTTTAAAAGGGGGGGGGGAGAGAAGAAGAAGCTGCTGGTGAAACAGGAATGAGTTTTCTTTCCTCCCCAGGTCAGGAAAAAAAAGACTTTATTAAACCTCCTAGATTTGGATGCAGTTTGCACACTGGAACAAGGGCTGGTCGCCCACCAGAAGAGGGCAATTAGGACAATGGAAGGGACTGGAAATCGTCCTGTGAGAAATGATTGAAAAAGCTAAGAATGTTTAGCTTGCAGAAAAGAAGGATGAATGGAATGGAATGGAATGGAATGGAATGGAATAGAATAGAATAGAATAGAATAGAATAGAATAGAATAGAATAGAATAGAATAGAATAGAATAGAATAGAATAGAATAGAATAATGGAATGAAGTAGAAGAATAGAATAGAATAGAATAGAATAGAATAGAATAGAATAGAATAGAATAGAATAGAATAGAATAGAATAGAATAATGGAATGAAGTAGAAGAATAGAATAGAATAGAATAGAATAGAATAGAATAGAATAGAATTAGAATAGAATAGAATAAAATGGAATGGAATGGAATAGGAATAGAATAGAATAGAATAGAATAGAATAGAATAGAATTAGAATTAGAATTAGAATAGAATAGAATAAAATGGAATGGAATAGGAATAGAATAGAATAGAATAGAATAGAATAGAATAGAATAGAATAGAATAGAATAGAATAGAATAGAATAAGGAATGGAAAAAAGAGCAGAGCAGAGCAGAGCAGAACAGAACAGAACAGAACAGAACAGAACAGAACAGAACAGAACAGAATAGAATAGAATAGAATAAAGCTGGAAGGGACCTTGGAGGTCTTCTAGTCCAGCCCCCTGCTCAAGCAGAAGAACCTATATCATCTCAGACAGGTGACTCCCTAGCCTCTTCTTAAAAACCTCCAGTGATGGAGCGCTCACGATTTCTGGAGGCAAAGCTGTTCCACTGGTTGATTGTCCTCACTGTTAGGAAGTTTCTCCTTAATTCCAGGTTGCTTCTCTCTTTGATCAGTTTCCAACCATTGTTTCTTGTCCTGCCCTCTGGGGTTTTGGAGAATAGTTTGACCCCCTCTTCTTTGTGGCAGCCCCCCAAATATTGGAATGCTGCTATCATGTCCCCCCTATTTCTTCTTTTCTTTATACTAGCCAAACCCCAATCCTGCAGCCGTTCTTCGTATGTTTTAGCTTCCAGGGCCTTGGATCATCTTAGTTGGTTATTAATATCCAGAGCAGGAAAGAAAAATGGGAATGTCCCTATCAAGACATGTGGAATAAAAATATCCTAAATATTGTGTATGAATGGTATGATTCCTATCCTTTATCAACTTTCTAAACTTATTTTCTCTACTTTTGGGCCCCCAAATTCCTCCACATTTCTCTACGTTTGACTATCGGGTTGTGTATTATTTTTATATGAAGAACGGTTGCTGGAATTGGGGATGTCTCGTTTAATGAAGAGAAAGACGAGGGGGGACAGGATAGCAGTGTTCCAATATCTCGGGGGCTGCTCCAAAGAAGAGGGAGTCAAGCTATTCTCCAAAGCACCGGAAGGCAGGACAAGAAGCAATGGATGGAAACTAATCAAGGAGAGAAGCAATCTAGAACTAAGGAGAAACTTCCGGACAGTGAGAACAATTAACCAGTGGAACCACCTGCCTCCAGAAGCAGTGAATGTTCCAACACTGGAGGCTTTTAAGAAGAGACTGGACAGCCATTTGTCTGAAATAGTATAGGGCACAGGTCGGCAACCTGAGGCTCCGGAGCCACATGTGGCTCTTTGAGCCTTCCCCTGTGACTCCCAGCCTCCTCTGCCATTTGCAGAGAGCAACAGAGACAGAGAGAGGTCCAAGTGGCTCTTTGAGTGTTTTGGGTTGCCTACCCCTGGTATAGGGTTTCCTTCCTGAGCAGGGGGTTGGACTAGATGACCTCCAAGTTCCCTTCCAGCTCTATTCTGATTAATCTTTAACTAATAGAAATGAACTATGAACTCTTTGCTTAGTCCCCATTATCTAAGAAAGCAGCAGTAGGCATAGCTCAATCAACCCTAATATTTTAGCATTCGCAAGACACGTTGTGTGTAGTATCCCTTGATGAAAATGTTTGGTTTTTTTTAACGGAGAACTTCCTTTGTCATCCTCTAGCAATTTCGTAGTGAATCTCCCTTCTATACATTTGGGGGACTTGAATCCTGGTATGTAAATGAGGTCCAGGTTTCTGAGCATCCAAGCTTTTTTTTTTTTTCAACTTCACCAATGGGATCTATCCAATTATTATAACTACTCAAGCTGGTAATCCTAATGAATTCCATTTGGTTGGGTATTCTGATTGCCTGGAGCTCTTTGACAGCACTCTACAGATGTTTTGTGAATTGCTTAGCAAACTGACTTCTTCAGATATTCCCCCCTGATCAAAAGTGTAAGGTTCATTTCATTGCACTGGGAGGGGGGGAGAGAGAGACGATATTGAATGGTTGCAAAGTAAGGAGTGGATGTCTGATGCTGTTCAGTCTTTGGACTTACTAATTTCTTGTGACCAGCATAGGAAGCATGTCAGCTTATCAAAGACCATTTGCAACACATTTCTCACACTGATCTTCCAGCAATATCTGATTTGGACATTCATAACTTTGCTTCATTCGTGCCATTTGGGTAGATGGCACTAAGAATTTGTATAAAGACGATACAGATGGACTGCTTGAATTTTGACTGCCTGCCTGTTCAAAGAAGCTGTAATTCTTGGGATACATTGATATGGAAATATTCGGTTACCAATGTATACACTACTGGCCTGATATATGATTGTGAATAAAATGTTTCAGGTACCCTGAATCACATAAGATCAAATTAATTTTCCTTGATATTTTTCTCTTTGGCAGAAATAGAATTTCATCTAAGAGTATTTTACAAAGACATGTACAGAACAATGTTATTTTATATTTCTGAGTACTGTACGCCAAGTATTGTACTAGCCAGGCAATTGATAAATAAGTTTAGAAGCCATGGGAGTCATCTGCTTCCCTTTTTTAATTATAAGACCCAGAATGTGCCTTTTCCAACTTCTCTTCAGAACGAGTTTAAAACAAGTTAACAATTTTGTTATGAACATAAGATGTATTAGTTGTTGCATAAATAAACATTACCTACAGCTAACTGATCTGATCTGGAGAAAAAGATTTGTTTAAAAAAGCAAACAAAACTAATTTTGTGCCTAGATTTGCGAATCATGCATTGTCTAACTGAATTTTTTGAAGCAATGTTACATTTTGTTATTGGAGCACTATTGCCAAAACATAACACTGATTTGAGAGAAACCTTACAAGAATAAAGAATCTTAAAAGAAAAAAAAACCCACACAATATCCCTAACCAAACTCTGAGCTCCAATCCAGACTCTTTAGGGCAGGGGTTCTCAACCTTGGCAACTTTAAGACTTGTGGACTTCAACTCCCAGAATTCCTCAGCCAGCTTTGCTGGCTGAGGAATTCTGGGGGTTGAAGTCCACAAGTCTTAAAGTTGCCAAGGTTGAGAATCTCTGCTTTAGGGAATTCGGGGCTGATCTAACAGAAGCAGAGATGCAACTGAACGCAGGAAGTCATATAAATTGCGGTGACCTTTGGATGGTTCAGTCAGAGGTGGACAGTCCACGACCTACATCTGATGTCCCTGCAATGCTTTCATGGCTTTTCACAGGCTTTGGGCTCTTTAAAATAGCATTTAATGGTAAATGAAAGAAAATCCAAAATTGCCCAGCTCAAGTCTAGTTCCCAGGGCACAGAATAAAAAGGAATTTGTTCAACCCCTTCTGCAAGTGGAGAGATTTTATTCATTAAGTGCCTTAAATATTCTTGGCCATCCTGGCTTTTCAAATCTGTCAAGGGTAATTTGGCTTAGAGTCGCAGTGAAAGTGACAAGAAGGCATAAAATTCACCTGCCTAACATTGGAGGTTGTCATTTTTAAATAGTCTTTCATTTGTTTTATTCTAATAGTTTGCTTCCAACGACACCGGAGGAAGGAAGCATGAAAAGATATTTTGGACCCACCCTGTGAAGAATTAGTGGAGAAAACCTTTGGGCTTTGGAAAAATGGAAGGCTACGGAAAAAGAGGTCAGCAGAAGATAGGATGAAGCTGTCTCTGATGACACAGACAAGAGCTTATAAGAGCTCTAAGAAGCAGCTGCTATTGACAGTCTTGGTAAAATGATGTTCAACAGGTCATGAATAGCTTCTTCTCCTTCTCCTTCTCCTCCTTCTCCTTCTCCTTCTCCTTCTCCTTCTCCTTCTCCTCCTCCTCCTCCTCCTTCTTCTTCTCCTCCTCCTCCTCCTCTTCCTCCTCCTCCTCCTCCTCCTCCTTCTTCTTTCTTCTTCTTTCTTCTTCTTCCTCTTCCTCCTTCTAAGAGGGAAGCAAAGCAATGGCATTGGGTTCTTCTTCTTCCTTCTCCTTCTCCTTCTCCTTCTCCTTCTCCTTCTCCTTCTCCTTCTCCTTCTCCTTCTCCTTCTCCTTCTCCTTCTTCTTCTTCTTCTTCTTCTTCTTCTCTTCCTCCTCCTCCTTCTTCTTCTTCTCCTCCTCCTCCTCCTCCCTCTTCCTCCTCCTCCTCCTCCTCCTCCTCTCTTCTTCTTCTTCTTCTTCTTCTTCTTCTTCTTCTTCTTCTTCTTCTTCTTCTTCTTCCTCCTCCTCCTCCTCCTCCTCCTCCCTTTTCATTGATTCAGAAGTTGATTCGTAGGCAACACATGAGATCTAAGCAACATTTCTTGCACGTACTATAACAATGCTACCCGCTTGCTCTTTTAATGCATGTTTTAGAATTATGAAAATGTTCCAGTATATTTTGTAAAGATCAGGTACACCAAGGAGCATGGGGATGCCAATTAATACAGCCAGAGACACATTGATGCTAATGACCTTCATGTTTGGGAAACCATTCTTGCCTCAAAGTGAAAACCTGGTGTGCTGTGGATAATGCCTCAGTTTGAAACCATGAAATAGCTCTGTTTCATTTGAACAACTAATCAACCATGAAAAACCACTTACAGCTCCCACAACACATTATGTTTTAAATTGCAGTTAATTGCTAACATACAATACAAATTAGGCATGTTATAATCCCTTAAATCAATACACACATACACATACACACACACACACAAGCTTATAAGATAGTAGTCTTCTATCAAGATCTTCTATCAAGATCTATCAAGCTTTTTTGACAAGGTCCATCAGAAAGATATGCCCATGTCTGATAGACATGCTTCCAAGCTTCATCAAAAGCTTGGCTGACATGAATACAAAGCCTCAGTCTTCTCCTGTTTTTCTAGACAAGGCATGGGTTGGCATTAATGAATATGGATAACGTACTAGTACTGTTTTATAAAACCCTAGTAAGACACCTGGAATACTGCAACCAATTTTGGTTGCAGTATTGTAAAAAAGATGTTCAGACTTTGGCAAAAGTTCAGAGAAAAGCAATTAAGATGATCAAAGACCTGGAGACTAAAACATATGAAGAACGGCTGCAGGACTTGGGTATGTCTAGTTTAATGAAAAGAAGGACAAGGGGTGACATGATAACAGTGTTCTAATATCTGAGGGGCTGCCACAAAGAAGAGGGCATCAAACTATTCTCCAAAGGACCAGAGGGCAGGACAAGAAACAATGGTTGGAAACTGATCAAAGAGAGAAGCAACCTGGGATTAAGGAGAAAGTTCCTAACAGTGAGGACAATTAACCAGTGGAATGACTTGCCTTCAGAAATCATGGGCACTCCATCACTGGATATTTTAAGAAGAGACTAGACAGTCACTTGTCTGAAATGGTATAGGTTCTCCTGCTTGAGCAGAGGGCTGGACTAGAAGACCTCCAAGGTCCCTTCCAGCTCTATTCTATTCTAAATACTGGCTTATCTTGTTCTATTACAAGAGGGGAGGGAAAAAATAACATAATCTAAAGTCCACCTAGCAATGATCCTGGCGCTCCAAGGATATTGCACATTTGGCCACCAAATGAGAAGAAAATCAACATGCATGAGATAGTGGCCATCTAGATATACCTTCTGCCAATCTATTTTCATTCACTGTGATAATTACCTTTCAAATTCTCAGTGTTGGAAAGAGGGTTTCATCTCCTATGTCTGTCCCTGGACCTGGCAGTCAAGGCCGAAATGAGGGAAGGTGTCTTCCTTGATGGAAAACAGTAGATTCCTACGTGGAATAACTGTCCTCTTCTTCCAAGGGTAAAGGCTCAGGAGAGATGAACATGACTGTTGAAGAAGGAAGGGGATACCCACCTAGCTGGCCAGGTTAGCTAAATTATCCCTGATGATCAATGGGGTGGCAGATGGGTTAAGCAGATCCTCTTTATATTCTACATACGAAGCCCAAACAATCAAATTATATTATATTAAACTATATTGTATTATGTCTGACCTCTTTGGAATGTTATCTGAATTAGAGGCGCTATCTCTCTCTCTCTCTCTCTCTCTCTCTCTCTCTCTCTCTCTCTCTCTCTCTCTCTCTCTCTCTCTCTCTCTCTCTCTCTCTCTCTCTCTCTCTATCTATCTATCTATCTATCTATCTATCTATCATATCTATTTCTTTCTTTGATCTATCTATCTTTCTATCTCTCTCTCTCTCCTCTCTCTCTCTCTCTCTCTCTCTCTATCTATCTATCTATCTATATATATATATCATATCTATTTCTTTCTTTCTTTCTTTGATCTATCTATCTATCTACACACACACATATACACATACACTACAGAACACAGAAGCTGTGTAGGAGAGTAGCAAGCAGAGCGCGGGAGTCGAGTCAAGCAAGTCATCAGCCTAGAATCATTACATTCCCACAAATGGTCTAAATCAGGGGTCTGCAACCTTTTGGGCACCAGGGACCGATTCCATGGAGAGAGGTTTTTCCATGGACTGGAAGGTGTGTGGTTTTGTGTGCTTCCTGCATCTCGTGGATGGGGCTTTGTTTGTGCTGCCTGGTTGCTGGCATGCTGCGCCCGGGGGTTGGGGACCCCTGGCCTAAATCCTACCCCAATTCCATTTACTCTTATCTAGCACTAATTTAGTGCTGACAAGATTCTTGTGCCTAGCATGATCAATAAGTCATCCTAACTGGAACTGAATGTGTGGTCCTGATTCTTCGTGCCTGACAGGTTCACACAGATAAAGAACTAGCTGGTGTATTCACCCATCCTGCTGGTATTAAGGTATTAAGTCTGCTTAGACTTAATGAAGTCTAGGGGGTCTCAAATAGAGTCTCAATAACCAGTTTGAAGATCCATCCATATCAATTTAGCTGGGTATGAACTACCCAATCTTTTTTTTTTAAATTTTTTATTAAAGCAATCAACATTAAACATAAGATCATATTAAGAAGCAATCATCATAGAACCTAAAATACAACATTAAGTATTAGTCTTTGTAAACGTCTGATTTGGCAAACATTCCTCACTCCTCACGTCAAGTCTCAACTATACGCCAGATACATTTTATTTGATTGGTGTTTCTCTTGTATGTAGTCTATCCACTGTTTCCAGTCTATCATATATTGTTCATTTGAGCGATTCGCCATTTCTGCCAAGTGTATTACTTTCAAAGTCCAATCTTAAAGCTACTTTGGATATTGTCTCTCTCCATCGGATCAGACTTAACTGGTTCAGGGGCCATAAATTCTGGAATGTGGAAAGAAACAAACAAAAAAAAGAGACACGAATGAGTGTTCTGGAAAAGGGACACAGCTTGGCTGAAAACAGATGGGAAATCTGGTCACAGAACCCCATGATCCTAGCCCCCTCCCCCTTACTGCAGTCCCTAACTGTAAATAAATCAAAACTGCCCGAGTGGATGATAATGAAGTTTGACAGCTTCTCTAATTAAAAGGACAACTTGGGAGTATCATCCATCTTGGAGTAACTCTGAAAGCTAAATTGTTCTCCTCCTTAAGGCCTGACACTGATTTCAGATAAATTACTTTCAGAAGCTTTTCCAGAGTAATTTAAAAACAAACCCGCTCAGAATAAACTTCTCCCCACCACTCTCAAATGTTTATGAATGTTTTATGATGAGATTATGGGAAGAATCAATCTTTGCCAAGATGCTGGTTAAAAAGGGAAAAGACGCTACAAGTGCTCCAGAATTGTAATATTGGCAAGGCTTATTCAACCGAAGGTCAGGCTGCGATTGCAGTATTTTAAGTTGCGTTTACACAGACGTGTCAGGGAAGCCCACTAGAAAGGGATGCTGCCATGCATGCTTAGCAAGCAAGTAAGATACCATATTTCCTTTATTAAATCAGTAAATTGCAACGGTCCCCAAAAGTGACAAGCTTAAAGAATTCCGAGTATATTTCACGCTGCTGACTTTAATAACGCCGCAGCCCAAATTTATGCTTATGTTTACATGTCTCCTTCCCTAACGGCCAGTCATTTACACAATAATGGAATAACAGGATGACAGAGTGGATAAAGGAAACTCAGAGGTCTTCTAGTCCAACCCTTGCTCAAGCAAAGAAACCTATACCATTCTAGACAAATGGCTGTCCAGTCTCTTCTTAAAAGCCTCCAATGATGGAGCACCTACAGTTTCTAGGAGCAAGCTGTTCCACTGATCAATTGCTCTCACTGTCAGGAAATTTCTCCTTAGTTCTAGATTGGGCTTCTCCTTGATCGGTTTCCATCCATTGCTTCCTGTCCTGTCCTCAGGTGCTTTGGAGAATAGCTTGACTCCCTCTTCTTTGGGGCAGCCCCTTAGATATTGGAACACTGCTATCATGTCATTCCTAGTCCTTCCTATCATTAAACTAGATCAGGGGTCTTCAAACGTGGCCCTTTTACAACCAGCACACTGGCTGAGGAACTCTGGGAGTTGAAGTCCACAAGTCATAAGAGGGCCAAGTTTGAAGACCCCTGCACTAGATGGCGAGCATCTAAAGGAAGTCAGGGTAGTTCTGGCCTCTAAGTCCTTGCACAGATAAAATTATTTTTGGAAGGAGTAAGAAAAGAGAAGTTGGGAGTAATGCTTATCAGTGGTGGTCCACACTCATCCTATGAGCTTCTCTAGCTGTGGAGCGAACTTGAATTTGGTGTCTCCATTTCACCACTACACTAAATTGGTTCTTGATCTGAGAGAGAGGGACAGGCCCAACATCACCCACAAAGCTTCTGTGTCTGAGAATGGACCATTAGTCAAATGCAGTCTAATAATAATTAGTCTAATAATAATAATAAAGTTGGAAGGTACCTTGGAGGTCATCTAGTCCAACCCCCTGCTCAGGGAGGAAACCCTATACCATTTCAGATAAATGGCTGTCCAGTCTCTTCTTGAAAACTTCCAGTGATGGAGCATTCACAGCTTCAGGAGGCAGGTTGTTCCACTGGCTAATTGTTCTCACTGTCAGGAAGTTTCTCCTTAGTTCTAGGTTGCTTCTCTCAGTGATTAGTTTCCATCCATTGCTTCTTGTCCTGCCTTCAGGCGCCTTGGAGAATAGCTTGACTCCCTCTTCTTTGGGGAAGCCCCTGAGATACTGGAAGACTGCTATCATGTCCCCCCTGGTTCTTCTCTTCATTAAACTAGACAGACCCAATTCCAGCAACTGTTCCTTAAATGAGCACCATCCCCTTGAGGTGGACAACTGGACAGGGGAAACCCTACTCAGATTTGTGTCTGGAGCATCAGTTTGCTTTGATCCCATTGTGCAATTTGGGAGTATGTAGAAAGCCACCCAATCCAAGAGGCCACATTGACTGGAGGAGTTGATCTGAAGAATGATTGCAATGAGGATGGTCAATCCATCTGCCTTTGGATCAAATTTAGGAACTGGAGCTTCAACCTATGCCTGTGACTGGTGGCTTCTCCTAGCTTCTTCTGCTCTCCTTTCTTTTCCACACCTTGCCTAGACTCAACTGTTGCTGAGCATGGCTGAAATGCGAGTATTCTGCCATAAATGCAGAATACTTTGTGAGATTACACACTCAATTAAACTCACATAAAGTAAGCCATTCTGCTTAGTTTAATGCATAAAAGCACCAAAGAGCTTTCTGAAGTATTAAGGAAATTCTGTGGGCTGCAATCTTGATGCAGAAACAATGGTAGAATAGAATAGAATAGAATAGAATAGAATAGAATAGAATAGAATAGAATAGAATAGAATAGAATAGAATAGAATAGAATAGAATAGAATAGAATAGAATGGAATGGAATGGAATGGAATGGAATGGAATGGAATGGAATGGAATGGAATAGAATAGAATAGAATAGAATAGAATAGAATAGAATAGAATAGAATAGAATAGAATAGAATAGAATAGAATAGAATAGAATAGAATAGAACTGGACAGGACCTTGGAGATTTTCTAGTCCAGTCCCCTGCTCAAGCAGAAGAACCTATACTATCTCAGATAGGTGAATGTCTAGCCTCTTCTTAAAAACCTCCAGTGATGGAGCGCCCATGATTTCTGGTGGCAAGCTGTTCCACTGGTTGATTGTCCTCACTGTCAGGAAGTTTCTCCTTAATTCCAGGTTGCTTCTCTCTTTGGTCAGTTTCTAACCATTGTTTCTTGTCCTGACCTCTGGTGCTTTGGCCCCCTCTTCCTTGTGGCAGCCCCTCAGATACTGGAATACTGCTATCCTGTCTCCCCTGTTTCTTCTTTTCTTTAGACTGGCCAAACCCAAGTCCCAAGTGTTGGTTACAATCATCTGCAAAGGTGGTCCTGGTTTGATCATGGATGAGTCAGAGGACATGGAAAGGAAGAGAGGAAGAAAAAAAATCAAAAGAGCATTTTCATCAGCACCATCAGTCCAACCAATCAAGAGTTGTCCATCGCACAGTTCCTTGACACTGTGATTATTTTTTTTTGTATTTTATTGCTTTCCTTCTTTTGGTTCCAGATTGGAAAAGTTTTGGAGAGGTTCTCCAACCATGGAGAGAGAACTTCTCCAAACTTTTCCAATCCGGAACCAAAAGAAGGAAAGCAATATGGACATCTCATTCTGCCCATTAGACCGTGTCGAAGGAGAGATGAGGCCATCCATTGTGTGCGGGCTAATAGACCCGAAAAATAAATTGAACTTTGCAGCTAAGTGGTAGACTTCATCTCTTTCTCCCCGTCCAAATTCTTCATCAAATTGCCGCTGAGTTTAGAAATGATCTTCCCCATTCAGAAGGCTTTGCATCTCTCTCTCTCTCTCTCTCTCTTCCTTCCTTTCCCATCGTTTTCTCTCTCCTTTTCTCCTTTACATCAATATTTGAAAAGCATCCCAGTGACCTCTTTTAAAAACCCCATTATTGTTCTGTCAGATAATTTTGGTAACTAAGATTAAGGCTGGAGGACACCAGCCACCGCTGAGAAAGAAAATTCTCGTTTCATCAGATAAATACCATTGTTTCAAAACGCGGCTTGCCAGCCGGCGACAATCAGAAAGGGAGATGATGAGGACCAAAGAGAAAGGGGGGGAGGGATAATTTGAATTCTGTGCAGCAACTCATTTGCAATCCTGTGCACACCTGCCAGGCCACATCCCTGCGATTGAGTAATGAACAGTCTTTGAATATTCAGATCTGCACATTTCTTGAAAGCGCCTGTCATCCTTAGCAAAACAGCTTGAAACGGAGAATTTACAAAAAAATAAAATAAAAAATCACCATCTAGACAGATGCTACCCTGTATACTAAACTTGGGTTTGTAGTGTAGAAAAAAGAGTTGGAGGGTATCCCCACAGGGATGAGTGGTTGGGAAATGCAACACGCATCCCTAAACATAGATTGAAATATATATTCTGCTGTTGACAGCAGGTGGATTCTTCCGAGGAGTGTGTTGGGTGTCAAGGTGTTGATGTTGAGTGAGTTTTCCTCGGCAGGCCCTTGACAGCTGCCAACACTTGCCTGCTGTTGATGGCATTCTTGTTTTGGCCATGCCAAAAACACATGTTGAGTTGGATGAATTCCAGAGAAGATGCAAAGGAATGGGCAACAGTTGGCCAATATCAGAAAGTCAATCAAGGGACCAGAGCAAAGGTAGCATTCAAAGGCTACAGGTACATCAGAGCAAAGGTAGCACCAGAGCAAAGGTAGCATTCAAAGGCTACAGGTACATCTAATAAAGTTAAAACTGTTTGCGAGTGGAACAGGCTAGCCTTTGTGGGGAAGATGGAGCCAAGACTGGTTGGTAAGCAGATCTGGTCAGTCTGTAGATGCCCCAAGGAAATCATTTAGGCCACCTTACAGAATAACAGAGTTGCAAGAGACTTTGGAGGTCATCTAGTCCAACCCCCTGCTCAGGCAGGAAACCCTATACCATTTTGGACAAATGGCTGTTCAGACTCACCTTAAAACTTCCAGTGTTGGAGTATTCACAGCTTCTGGAGGCAAGTTGTTCCACTTGATTAATTGTTCTCACTGTCAGGAAATTTCTCCTTAGTTCTTAGTTCCATTGGTTAATTGTTTCTCTTTAATTCCAGATTGCTTTTCTCCTTGATTATTTTCCATCCGTTGCTTCTTGTCCTGCCTTCAGGCACTTTGGAGAATAGGTTGACCCCTCTTCTTCTTTGGGGCAACCCCTGAGATATTGGAAAACTGCTATCATGTCTCCCTTAGTCCTTCTCTTCATTAGATCAGACATACCTAGTTCCCACAACCGTTCACTGCAGTGCTTTTTTTGCAAGAAAAAAAAAAAAAGGTGCCGGAACTCACATCTTGTTAATCTTTTGTTTAAAAAAATTATATATTCAGTTCTTAACATAAATTTAATTTATTGTATTTGAAGCAAATGTTCACAGTAAATTTTACTCTAACAATTAAAAAAAAAGATTTTCAATTCACTAGTAAATACCTCCCATCGACCAGTTCGCTCCCACAGAGAGGGCCTCCTCAAGGTGCCATCGGCTAAGCAGTGTCGGCTGGTGGCGCCCAGGGGGAGAGCCTTTTCTGTGGGGGCACCGACGATGTGAAACGAGCTCCCCCCAGAACTCCGGACGTGTCATGATCTCCGCACCTTCAGAAGAGAATTGAAGACTCATCTCTTCAATCAAGCTGGCCTGGCCTAGATCTCCTCGGGTTTTAAATTTTTAAACAAGGCTGTTTGGGTTTTAGAATTGGGTTTTTAACAGGTTTTAGTAACAGCCTTGTATTAATTTAATTTAATTTATTTTTAAATATTTATTGTTATTATATGTTTTTATTGGGTTGTAAACCGCCCCGAGTCCTACGGGAGAGGGGCGGTATAGAAATTTAATAAAACTAAACTAAAACTAAACTAAACCAACCATTTTTTAAAATAAAGAAATTATTTACCTTTCGCACGTAGTCAATCACTGTACACACACCCACACGTCAGTTGTGTAACGAAACATAATGGTCGCCGCCCGCAGTAAGCACTTAGCACGCGACCACACCACCAAACACAAGCCAAGCAGTGCCACAAGCCGAGCAGCGCCATCACAATGAAGTACGCATGCATCGGACTCGACACACAAGCAGCCCGCATGTACCATTTTAATGATTTTGCCACCGACCTGCTACACTCGACAGGGCGATTCAAGTCCACGTGGACCAAACATCAAATTTTCAAAAGTTACTTTTAAAATTTGGAAAATCCATTGAAAAAAGGTGCTGGAACTTTGTTCCGGTGCGTTCTATCTTAAAAAAAAATATTGGTTCACGGTATACTTTATCCTCCAGTCGCCTGATCATTTCTGTTGCTCTTTTCTGCTCTCATTCTAGAAGTTCATGATAGGACACAACACTGCAAGATGTCCCTAATGAAGAGGCACCTTCGAATAGCTTGACTTTTTGGGGTGCATTGTGACATCTTCTCCCCCTCCCCACACATCAGAACCGTGTGGTTAAGATCCTGTATCTTTCTACTTATTTGCATAGCAACTCTTCAAATGTTTCGAGACAGCCATCATGGCATCTTCTAATACCTTTGGGCAGGCTTCAACTAACTCAACTTTCTCCTAGAAAGTGCTGCAAATTTACAAGAAGATAAGCATAGTTATGCAAAGTCTTTGAGAGGCAACTCACCTGCTAAGCTCAGTAGGCTGAATTCGATAGACTGCTTTTGTATCCCGGTTGGCGTTTCTGATGTCCACCGATATCTCATTTTGGTGTGACCCTGAGAGCTATGAATGAGAGCACTAGTTGTTGTTGTTGTTGTTGTTGTTGTTGTTAGTTGCGAAGTCATGTCCGACCCATCATGACCCCATGGACAACGTTCCTCCAGGCCTTCCTGTCTTCTACCATCTTCTGGAGTCCCTTTAAGCTCACGCCTCTTGCTTCAGGGACTCCATCCAGCCACCTCCTCCTCTGTCGTCCCTTTCTTCTATTTTGATGGATGTTGCAAGAAGCTTATTTCCCTAAATTAATGGTGCCAGACTACATAAACCAACTGAGTCACCAGTCCATTTCCCGCTCTGCAAAAAAAATAAAAATAAAAATTATCCCATTATTTTTAAGTCTTCAAGGTTGCTGATTTTTCAAAACAAACCGTTAACTACAAAAGCAAAGACTCCAAGAATGGGCTAGAAGCTGATATCACAGCTGGCAAACGTTTTGCTTCTAAACACATCCTTCTCAAAGTATCTTATGGGTTTTTCAGGTTTACAATGGAGAAATCCTGATTTATAGGTTATTTAGGAATTGATATACCAAAAATAACGTGTTAAGCCTGGACTGGTTACTGAATCGATAGCCCATCTAATTATTTCCAAATGTTCTGGTGTACAGGATTGTCCCAGATTAAGAAAATATAATGGGAAAATAAATAAATAATAAAAAAAGAAAATATAATGGGACTGAATGGTGTATAACAAAATAAGGGAGAAAGAAGAACATGTGCTGTTATGACAAGCATTTACAAACACTGTCAACTGCATACTTATTAGATCAGTTATGCCCCCCCGCAAAAAAAACAAGTCATCTAGCTATCTTGTTAATGTCTTCCCTTTCAACAACTCCGATCCATTTTAAATCTCGAGATTTTGCTATACGCAGAAAGCTGCACATTGGATTCTTTTGATCAAAATTCACCTTCTGACCTCAGTAGAAGGGAGAAATGATTCTAAAGAAATTTGTCTGAAAAATGCCATAGTTACTTTCAATCACGAAACAAACTCTTTTTTTTATAGCTCTTGAAAAGATGTATTGAAACCAAGGGATTTGGGCTAAATGATTGAGCACAGTGAAAAGACTTGTTGATCCTTTAGTAAGGGAGGTTATAATAACAAAAGTTTCCACAAGATATGTTTTCGTAGCAGTGCGTCATTATTTCTGGTACCATGCCGCATCCTCGGAAGGAAATTTGATTAGGCATAGACACAAGCTCACCTGTGTAGTAAACTGAGCGATAAAAGGGTTACCACCTATGTGGGCTCGTACTATCAAGGGATAATGTCACTTTTAACCAAGATCAAATTGGTCTGCGGCCCTTGAAAGCAGCTGCATCTTTCCACAGAACTGGATGGCTATTTTCTGAATAGATGCCAATTCCTGGAGAAAGGTGAGGCTGCTTTAAAGAGTTGTAGACAGATGCCATGCTCACAATCAAGCACACTCTCACACTTCAGAGGGTGTGTGGCTGTGAGCACGGCATCTCTCTACAACTCTTTAAAGCAGCCACATCTTTCTCCAGGATGTTTCGTCAATTCAGAAGATAGGCATCCAGTTCTGGGAGAAGATGCAGTTGCTTTCAAGGATCTCAGATAAATGCCATTGTGCCCACAATACAAAATGACAATAAAGGTTATTTCTCCATCTATCCATCCATCCATCCGCCCGCCCACCCACCTACCTACCTACCTATCTAGTTTGTAGCCTTGTGGGAAGCCTTCTTTTAACTACTAAGATGGGTCTTCTTAAGTCTGAACCCTTCTGGATGGATTGGACTTCAATGTCCATAGTCCCCAGCCAGCATAGCTTTTTTTAACGTCACTGGGTAATTATTCTTGGTAATGCTAACACCCCATTGTCTGTATTATTTTTTTTTAAAAAACAACAACTGAGCTCTGATTTACAGTTAATGCAAGATAGGACATTTCATGACTGTGTCTCCTTCTCCCAGTCTTTAGCTTGGTGATGGATGGTTTGTTTACACAAGAGAAACAGTCAACAAATGACTTGCTGAGAGGAGACCATAAAATTGAAGGGCATCTGTCTTCAAAGCTGCATTGACCTTCATAATTAAAAAAAAAAAACCACCCACCCAAGGTGATTAGATGTTTAATCAGTCAATTAAGTCAGGGTTTGGCATCAGGATGGCTTTCCTTGAACAAGGGATTGGCCAAGCTGAAAGAGAATTTCTGTTCAGAATTTCTGTAACCATAACTCTGTACCTGGGAAGCGTAGTTCAAGAGCTGGAAGGCCATGGGTCCCTCTCCTTACGTTTCTGTAGAATAACAAGTCAAAAAGGTAACCAGAGAAACAGCTAGATGGGTCTTGTGATTTCAACATGATTGAATGGAAAGAAGGACTAGGGGTGACCTGATAGCAATCTTTCAATATGTAAGGGGCTGTCAAGGAGAAGAGAAAGAGTAAAGCTATTCTCCAAAGAACCTGAAGGCAGGACAAGAAGCAATAAATGGAAACTAATGAAGGAGAGAACCAACTTAGAACTAAGGAGAAACTTCCTGATAGTGAGAACAATTAATCAGTGGAATGGCTTGCCTTCAGAAGTTGTGGGTGCTCCAACACTGGAGGTTTTTAAGAAGAGGTTGGACGGCCATTTTTTTGAAATGGTGTAGGGGGTCAGACTAGAAGACCTCCGAGGTCCCTTCCAACTCTATTATTCTGTTATTCAGAATTACAATCAGGAGCTATGTCAAAAATCTCTGCATTGACCCAACGAATTAGCCTCTCTTTCCATTGGGCGAAGGATACATTTTTGTTCGGCCACAGATGGCCTGTGTTTTAAACGTTCCGATCTCTCAGGATCTCTCTAAAATAAATATGGTAACCACTTTCTTTCTTTTTCAAATCTCCATGATACTCGTGCTGTTTCCCAAGCATCTATTTTTTTCAGAGAAAATGTAACCCCAAAAAGAGAGAGTAAAAGAAGAAGGGCACCGGAATGATTCCATTTCAAACATGCTGACATTCCTAGCCTGTTGGGTTACGCTCGTACATCATGTTCATCATCTCCGTAACACTGCCTACGTGGACTGAATATCAACGTTGCAAACCTGGTCGGGTTTTCTGAAAAGTAAATAAAGTGATTGACTTATTGATTAGGATATGTGGAGGATGGCTTTCAGGACTACATAGCCTGCCTCTTTTAGCAGGATCCAATCTGGGCTGGTCACCGGAACCAGGGAATTTCTCTCTGGGCTCCAGCAGGAGTTCAAAAGCTCAGAAGACAAAACCCCTGGTCCCGGTGACCGATCCAGATTGGGTCCTGCATAATAGTAGTAGTATAGTAATAATAATAATAATAATAATAATAATAATAATAATAATAATAATAATAATAATAATAGTAATAGTAATAGTAATAATAATAATAAGAAGAAGAAGAAGAAGAAGTTGGAAGATACCTTGGAGGTCATCTAGTCCAACCTCCTGCTCAGGCAGGAAACCCTATATAATTTCGGACAAATGGCTGTCCTGTCTCTTCCTAAAAATTTCCACTGTTGGAGCATTCACCACTTCTGGAGGCAGGTTGTTCCACAGGTTAATTGTTCTAACTGTCAGGAAGTTTCTCCTTAGTTCTAGGTTGCTTCTCTCCTTGATGTTTCCATCTGTTGCTTCTTGTCCTGCCTTCAGGCACTTTGGAGAATAGCTTGACTCCCTCTTCTTTGGGGCAGCCCCTGAGATATTGGAACGCTGCTATCATGTCCCCCCTCGTCCTTCTCTTCATTAAACTAGACATACCCAATTCCAGCAGCTGTTCCTTATATGTTCTTCCTATGTTTTAGCCTCCAGTCCCCTAATCACCTTTGTTGCTCTTCTCTGCACTCTTTCTAGAGTCTCAGCATCTTTTTTACATCATGGTGACCAAAACTGGATGCAGGATTCCAAGTGTGGCCTTACCAAGGCCTTGTAAAGTGGTATTAATACTTCACATGATCTTGATTCTATCCCTCTGTTAATGCAGCCTAGCACTGTGTTGGCCTTTTTGGCAGCTGCAGCACACGGCTGGCTCATATTTAAGTGATTGCCCACCAGGACTCTAAGATCCCTCTCACAGTTACTACTGTTGAGCAAGGTACCCCCTATACTAAACCTGTCCATTTGTTTTTCTTGCCTAAATGTAGAACCTTACTTTATCCTGGCACATGTATATCCGTCTCTTTTTGCTTCTTTAAAAGCAGAATATGATAGGAGAGGAAGTCTTTGGAGAGGATCAGCTTGTAACAAATCCTTGGTGAGTTGTCAGCAATGCAACCAGAACAATTTTTTTTCCAGGAGAGAGCTCCTCATGTGACTGCTACCGGTAGCAACCCCCAACCATCTCGGCTAGCATGGACAATATGTCCGAAGGGGATTGAAGATAACATTTCCAAGCCCCCCCCCCACCTTCCCAGTTTGATGATTTATCTGATGGTACTTCCAACTTAAGATCCTCCTGTGATTTCTCTCCCCCCCCCATCCCCAAGTTCCTCCAAAAAGTTTGGAGAGCAAAACCTAATATCTTGCAGTCAGTCCTCTGCTTGAAATATATTTTCACAGTTTGTGCCCTGTTGAGATGCACAATGTGTCACGGCTTTAAGTTCTATTATCTTTCCCCTGGTCCTTCTGTGATTGATGGGTATGTGCCCGAAGGAAGAAACTGTGCTGAAGAAAAAGTAACCTTGATATAATTGTAGTAGTGTTTTAGTTGGATGCTTGTAAGGTAGATTGAATGCAGTGCGGGGCTGATCTGCATATTCATTGGCTCATCTTTTTTTAAATTATTAACTCAAGTTCCCCCAATCTTAATGTGATCAGTCATAATGGCATCCATTTATTGTGCGTAGGGTTTTGCCAATCAACAAAAAAGCATGTGAGTGTTTGTAATTGCTACCCAACACCAAGAGAATCTTGATGGAAGGCTAATGTTGTCATCATGGCTATCATTGTCACCAGCTGGTGTCAACATTATCACCCCAGAAGTGACAATAATAACAATAACAATAAAGTTGGAAGGGACCTTGTAGGTCATCTAGTCCAACCCCCTGCTCAGGCAGGAAACCCTATACCATTTCAGACAAATGGCTGTCCAGTCTCTTCTTAAAAACTTCCAGTGTTGGGGCATTCACCGCTTCTGGAGGCAGGTTGTTCCACTGGTTAATTGTTCTAACTGTCAGGAAGTTTCTCCTTAGTTCTAGGTTGCTTCTCTCCTTGATTAGTCTCCATCTGTTGCTTCTTGTCCTGCCTTCAGACACTTTGGAGAATAGCTTGACTCCCTCTTCTTTGGGGCAGCCCCTGAGATATTGGAAGACTGCTCTCCTATTATCCCTTGTCCTTCCCTTTATTAAACCATACATAGATAGGTAGATAGATAGATAGATAGATAGATAGATAGATAGATAGACAGAGAGACAGACAGACAGACAGACAGACAGACAGACAGACAGACAGATAGATAGATAGATAGTTGATAGATAGATGATAAATATAAACAGATAGATAGATAGATAGATAGATAGATAGATAGATAGATAGATAGATAGATAGATAGATAGATAGATAGATAGATAGATAGATAGATAGATAGATAGATAGATATGAAGAATCTTTCTGCATTTCCAAATCAATGGACATTCTGCAGGTTTTTTCCCTAGATAAGTGGTTCTCAACCTTTTTCAGGTTGAGACCCCACTTGCGCCGCCCATGTGCGGCACGACCCGTGCGCGCGATGGGCCGATCCGCGCATGCATGGTGTGCGTGCGACGAAAAAAGAACAACAAAATGGCGGACCGCGCGGCGCGCGCGTGACGAAAAAAAACAAGATGGCGGACCGTGGTGTCCGGCGACCCCCGCGAAACGGTCATTCGACCCCAAATGGGGTCGCGACCCATAGGTTGAGAACCGCTGCCCTAGATGAAATATGTTCCATGCTTACATGATAGCTCTGGCTAGCCTGAGCACCGCTCATTCCCACCTCATCAACTTCAGCCTTTATATGTGATTGGGTCACATATAAAGGCAGGACAGCTTGACTACAAAATCCATCTTCTTCTGTAGGCTGTAGCAATCCAGGACATTTCCCCCTCCTCTCTCTCTCTCTCTCTCTCTCTCTCTCTCTCTCTCTCTCTCTCTCTCTCTCTCTCTCTCTCCCCTCTCTCTCTCTCT
The DNA here is from genome assembly GCA_034064705.1 of Bothrops alternatus. Taxonomy (NCBI): domain Eukaryota; kingdom Metazoa; phylum Chordata; class Lepidosauria; order Squamata; family Viperidae; genus Bothrops; species Bothrops alternatus. The sequence continues at coordinate 137,715 of JARGCV010000131.1, forward strand.
CTCTCTCTCTCTCTCATAACACCAAAAGCATTCATTCCTTTAAATAATGGTTAGCTCTGTGACCGAACGAGAAGGCAGATGGCGTTTCCCAGCGAAGTTGGCGAAAATGCTGAGCCATCGTAAACAATCTTTCCATTCATTATGGCTCGACACATTTAGCAGAGGAACAGTTATAAATAGAGCCCATTAAAAGCAACGGAGCAGGTCAACACTATCTTAACAATGCCGTTTAGAGGGGAAGAGACAGACCTCTGGTTTAAAAATTTGGCACAGATATTCCTGGGTGGGTCTGCCCAACAAGTCTCCGGGTGTTGCGGGTCATTATGTTCAGCCCCAACAGCTGAATCCTAATTCTAAGTCCTTCCAGGTAGATTTGGAGCAGAAGAGTTTTGTGCTTTGGCATTGGCCGAAAGACGGGCCTAATGCAGTTGTCGCCCTTGACCCACAACCACGATTGACCCCGACATTTCTGTGGCTAAGCGAGACACGAGTTAAGTGAGCCTTGCCCCCATTTTGCGACCTTTCTCACCATGGTTGTTAAGAGAATCCCTGCAGTTTTCCGCTTGGTCCCACGGTTGTTCAGTGAATCCCGTTGACTTTGCTCGTCGGAAGTTCGCAAAAAGGGGATCACCCGACCCTGGAGTATACTGCAACCGTTGTAAATATGAGTCAGTCTGAATTTTGATCACGTGACCATGGGGATGTTGCAACGTTGCAAAGAACAGTCCTAAAGTCACTTTTTTTCAGTGCTGTTGAAACTTGAGCAATCACTAAATGAATCGTCAATTGCTGACCGTTGCTGACCGATAGCGTGTCTGTACCTGCAACTCCTTGTCACCCACATCCTTGTCCTCTGCCTTCCCCTGTTCTGTTCATCTTATCTTCTCGCTTGCCTTTTCCAAGCATGCAGGAAAACAGTTACAGTCCGGTGGCCCTTGAAGATGAAAGAATATCTTGTTCCTGGTCATCTGTTAACGATGTCCCCTCCCTGTTTCTCTGGGTCAAACCCAGCCAGGCAGCAATGATGCCTGTTGCAAACAAAGTAAGGCTCATTAAATCATTTCATAGAAGACATGCTTCTGATCATCATACAGCTGAAGGCGATGGGGCCTCTTCGCGTTAATCCATGCTTCCTTGATGTCCTGTAATCGCTGGTGTCTGATTAAACCCAACAATAATTTCCAATGGATGAGTGTACAGGATGATGTCACCATGTGAGGATCATCCATCTGAAAGAGCTGGGAGGGACTTTGGAGGTCTTCTAGTCCAGCACCCTGCTCAAGCAGGAGAACCTATACCATTTCAGACAAGTGACTATCTAGTCTCTTCTTAAAAGCCTCCAGTAATGGAGTGCCTATGATTCCTATTCCACTGGTTAATTGTCCTCATTGTTAGGAAGTTTCTCCTTAATTCCAGGCTGCTTCTCTCTTTGGTCAGTTTCCAACCATTGTTTCTCATCCTTCCCTCCAGTGCTTTGGAAAATAACTTAAGCCCCTCTTCTTTGTGGCAGCCCCTCAAATACTGGAACACTGCTATCATGTCTCCCCTATTTCTTCTTTTCTCTAGACTAGCCAAACCCAAGTCCCTCAGATGTTCTTCATCTGTTTTAGCCTCCAGGCCTTGGATCATTTTAGTTTACTGATATTCTCCAATTTCAGAATTCCACTGGAGACACCAGTGGGTGGAATTAGGGGGCCAGCATTTAAGGGGCTGGGTGGGAAGGTGGTCCAGACAATATAGGTCATCAGTCAGGGTGCAGTTTCATTCTCCGAGCTTGTGGGTTGATTTCCAAATGTTTCATTACCAGGCAATGTGACATCTTCAGTGGAGTTTAAGGGATGTCAGTGTCGGTGTCCTTCTGTTGATCAGGGCTTCGGGTGTGGGTGTGTCAAGTGAGGGTCTTGTGATGGGTCAGGTGTGAGTCATCAGTCAGAAGCTGGTGATGGGTCTTGTGGTGGGGAGGTTACATCAGATCAGGGTTGTTGGGAAGTGAACTGTTAGTGGGAGGGAGATGACTCAGATGGGAGTCATCAGTGTTACCTAGCCTGGTAATGAAACTGTGGGAAGTCAGCCCCCCAGAGAAGGAAATATTAAAAGGGCAGAAAAATATATTTCATCAAAGGATCTTAAAGAGGCAGAAAAGCATGTCCAGTTTTCTTAGTGGTCCCGGGTCTCTCTCCCCCAAGCAGAGGCCATCTCTGTAGAAATGCAGATGTAAATCCAGGAAGGTTGAAGCTAGAAGATTAAGAATACAAAGACACCTAAAATCTACATACCTCACCCAAACTCTAAGAGTCATCAGCCCCAGCCCCAGGGAAGCATGATATGACCTTTGGGACATAACAGGATTAACCCATCACCATCAGAATACCAGAAAGGCACACCCAGATTCAGGTCAGAATACATGACACAGGAAATAGCCTCAAACAGGAACAGGAAACAACTCCAAACAAAAGGCTCCAGAGGGTATAAAAACCCACTTCCTACATGTGCTCTTTCTCTTTTCTGCAGAGCCAATTTTCTTACAAAAGTAATAGAATCTAATATTTAAATAAGTCAACCTGACAGCATGAGCAACTCAACCCTCCCATCCCCCTTAAAATAATTGTTCATCTTCATTTTTTTTAACCCATCTCACTACCACTCCCCCCTTTGCTTTTGATCCTGGGTGTGTGTTGGTAGATCCAACCCACCCTGCAATCACACCAGGTGCATTTTAATTGTGCACAAGAGCTTCTATTGTTTCCCAAAGCCTTTGGGGAAGGTCAAACATTTGTAAAATTGAAAGTGCCACAAATATCAAAATGTATGAAAATATATGCATGTCAATATATCCTGATTCCATTTTCCAGAAGAGTAATAGATCAGTTGCTAAATTCATTCTCCCCCTACCTCCCCACCCTCTTTTTTAATTCTTTCAGTTTACGTTCCTGGAATAACTGTTTCTAATGCTCCACTTTGACGAGCATAATTAAGAATCTCAAAAGTTGAAGATGTAATCATCTGCTATAACAGAATGCATTTATTTCCTTGAGATGAACTGACTCCTTGAAAAACAAAACAAAAATGAATGTGGATATGCAGATAGAAAGGAAGAAAACACTGCTTTTCATGGTAAAACAATGGCCCAAAAAACTAGAGTGAACAGGAAACAACATCTTCCAGAAGACATTGTATCACAAAAAAGATGTTGAGAGTTTGGAAAAAAAATTCAGAGAAGAGCAACTAAGATGATCAAAGGCCTGGAGACTAAAACAGACGAAGAACGGCTGCAGGACTTGGGTTAAGGAGAAACTTCCTGACAGTGAGGACAATTAACCAGTGGAACAGCTTGCCCCCAGAAATCGTGGGTGCTCCATCACTGGAAATTTTTAAGAAGAGACTAGACATTCACCTGTCTGAGATGGTATAGGTTCTCCTGTTTGAGCAGGGGGCTGGACTAGAAGACCTCCAAGGTTCGTTCCAGCTCTGTTCTGTTCTGTTCTGTTCTGTCCTGTCCTGTCCTATCCTATCCTATCCTATCCTATCCTATCCTACCCTACCCTACCCTACCCTACCCTACCCTACCCTACCCTACCCTACTCTACTCTACTCTACTCTACTCTACTCTATTCTTCTGGATCACTTGATAGTGAGATGTTTGATATATGAATTCCATCAGTAAATAATAAATATATGAATATCTCCCTAATAACCGGTAGGCTGAGGTCATCCCAACCTTTACGTGATATTGTTTGACTCTCAGGAATCCTGTTGTACCACCAGGCTCAAGAATAGGAGACTCACAGAAACTTGGGAAAACAAATCATAATACAAGAATTAGGGGTAAGTTTAAAGAATCTTGGAAACAATGATAGGATATCCCACGTTTTTATTTGTGGGTTCTTTGAACACGTTGACTCTTTGTTCCCTCAATTTTTTTGGGGGGGGGGGCAAGACTGGGCTGCTGTTTTTGAGATAAACAGCTTCCACACTGAAATGGAAATTCAGTATTGTGGTTCCTCCATTCTAATGAGGTGGAATATAATTCCCAGCGTCCACATCTACCGGTAGCTTGGCCAATAATTATGGAAGACCACTCTAACTGCTGCAAAATATCCCCACCCTGCTTCCACAAGGAGGAAACATCACAAGGTATCCATCGTTGAAGTTCCTCTCCATATCTTACTTGGTTAATTAATCTTTGATTAATTACTGTCTTTCTAAATATTTTTTTAAAAAATAAAAATAAAAAAATCAAGAGCCAGCTTTTGGGAAAGTTCAAGAAGAGGATGATGGACTCATGCTGAGTTGAAGAAAATTACTTGTTAGCTTGCAAAAAGGCCAATATGGGGCATTTTTCTTTTCTCCTTCCTTGATCACAAGAATAGGACTTACTGCAGATAGGATATTCACCATCCCTTGCATAACTGTCAGGCACAGGTACAATGACCCTGACAGACATGAGACTGGCTTTCTACAAGAGGACACAAAAACGGCTTTTGTATGTATGAAAGCCAGCAGGCATGCATTTATAAATTTATTTGTCCATTAGTAGAGTACGTTATTCAAATGGGTGAAGGAAGGAAGGGAGACAGGGAGGGAAGGAGAAAGGGAATGAGAAGGAGGGAGGGAGGGAGGGAGAGAAGGAAGGGAGGGAGGGAGAAAGGGAATGAGAAGGAGGGAGGGAGGGAGGGAGAGAGAGAAGGGAGGGAGGGAGGGACAAAGGGAATGAGAAGGAGGGAGGGAGAGGGAGAAGGAAGGAAGGAAGGGAGAAAGGGAATGAGAAGAAGGAGGGAGGGAGGGAGAGAAGAAAGGGAGGGAGGGAGAAAGGGAATGAGAAGGAGGGACGGAGAGAGAGAAGGAAGGAAGGAAGGGAGAAAGGGAATGAGAAGAGGGAAGGAGGGAGGGAGAGAGAGAAGGAAGGGAGGGAGGGAGGGAGGGACAAAGGGAATGAGAAGGAGGGAGGGAGAGGGAGAAGGAAGGAAGGAAGGGAGAAAGGGAATGAGAAGAAGGAGGGAGGGAGGGAGAGAAGAAAGGGAGGGAGGGAGAAAGGGAATGAGAAGGAGGGACGGAGAGAGAGAAGGAAGGAAGGAAGGGAGAAAGGGAATGAGAAGAGGGAAGGAGGGAGGGAGGGAGAGAAGGAAGGGAGGGAGGGAGAAAGGAAGGGAGAAAGGGAATGAGAAGACAGGAGGGAGAGAGGGAAAAGGTAGGAAGGGAGTATGGGAGAAAGGGAGAAAGGGAATGAGAAGAAGGAAGCGAGGGAGGAAAAAGGAAGGAAAAAAGGAAGGAGAGACAGGGATGGAGGGAAAACAAAAGAAGGACGGAAAGAGAAAGGAAAGAGGTAGGGAGGAAGGGAATCAATCCCCTTGTGAAACAGTACATATCATTCAACCTTAAGAAGAGATAATTTGTCAAGGATGTTGCAATTTATTTACCCCCTTCAACTTTCATTTCTTCCCACAGCTGAGAATACTGGAGTTTGGCCCAAGTGAGCTGAAGGAGGCTAACTCTTTCTGAGAAAGCTCCAGCAATGTCTTGGCTTCTCTTGGCGGCCCCTTCCATCCCCATTCCATCCAGGGCTTTAATCTAGGGCAGCAGTAAAGAAGTCCTTCAGCCCTCCGCTGAAGTATTGATCACCTGATCCTGCCTAATGACAGAAACCTTTAAGCGAATTAGACCAGTTTTCCCTTGACATTTAATTTTTCCCTCCGCCCAAATGCGCTTTTCCTAATAGACTGAAAACTCCTTACTCAATGGTAGAGCTGTTCTAACACCTTGACAGCCTGAGGGCCGTTCGCTTATTTTGCTATTATTTCATTCATTCATTCCATTATTTCCCTTTGCTCTGAAAACCTGAAAGTCATGTTTTCTTTTTCACCAATAGTCTCAGAATGCTCCCCAAATACTGGCTAATTGTTTTCTCCACTCCCCACCTGATCCAGAAACCTGTTATGATTGAATTTTTTTTAATAATTGGAAGGAGATTTGAGGGGAGGGGCTAAGAAATCCCGTTCTCCTTCTTATTTCTGGTCTGTGTTTTGTTCACAAGCAGAAGCAAAAATGACAGTGCCAACAATTGTCCACATATTTCAGCTGTGCTATCTTGGAGACTGTTGAGAGCTGCAAGTGGGGTGCCCTAGGGATGAATGTGGGTGTTGTGCAGTTTTTTGGGGGGGGATGAAAAGGGGATTTGACTGTCGCCCTGAGTCTCCAATTTAGCAGGAACCAAATATAAGCTATTAAGAAAAGAGAAGAAAAGAAAAGAAAAAGAAGAGAAAAGAAAAGAAGAAAAATGAAGGGAAGGAGAGGGAAAGGAAAGGAAGGGGAGGAGTGAAGAGAAACAGAAGAGAAAAAACAAGAGAAGAGAAAGAAAAAAGAAGAAAAGAGAACAGAAGAAAAAGAGGAGAGGAGAAGAAAAGAGAACAGAAGAAAAACAGCAAAGAAGAAGAGAAGAAAAAAGAGGAGAAGAGAGAAGAAGAAAAGAGAACAGAAGAAAAACAGAAAAGAAGAAGAAAAGAGAACAGAAGAAAAAGGAGAGGAGAGAAGAGAAGAAAAACAAAAGAGAAGAAGAAAAGAGAACAAGAAAAACAGAAAAGAAGAGAGAAGAAGAGAAGAGACAGTTTGTAAAATAGAATAGAAGAGACAGATTAGAGAAGAGAGAGATTGTAGAAGAGAAGAGAAGAGAGAGATTGTAGAAGAGACAGATTAGAGAAGAGAAGAGAAGAGAGAGATTGTAGAAGAGACAGATTAGAGAAGAGAAGAGAGAGATTGTAGAAGAGAAGAGAAGAGACAGATTGTAAAATAGAATAGAAGAGACAGATTAGAGAAGAGAAGAGAGAGATTGTAGAAGAGAAGAGACAGATTGTAAAATAGAAGAGAAGAGACAGATTAGAGAAGAGAAGAGAGAGATTATAGAAGAGAAGAGACAGATTGTAGAAGAGAAGAGACAGATTGTAAAATAGAATAGAAGAGACAGATTAGAGAAGAGAAGAGAGAGATTATAGAAGAGAAGAGACAGATTGTAAAATAGAATAGAAGAGACAGATTAGAGAAGAGAAGAGAAGAGAGAGATTATAGAAGAGAAGAAAAGAGAGAGATTGTAGAAGAGAAGACAAGAGAAGAGCAGGCTTCGCAACTCAAAATTTTTCAAAATGCTTGGCTGCCTTTCCCGCGTGAAAAAAAAACTTTCCTGAGAAATACATTCTCCCCCCACATCCACAGACACCCCTTTACTTTCTTTGCCCAAAGCCCAGAGAGCAGATGCCCAAATGAAATGGAGCTGAACGCCAGCTTTCCATTCCTCTTTCCTGTCTCATCACTTTTATCACTTCTTGAAACCCATCCCAGTAATTTCTAAAATAAACAAAGCATAAATTAAGAAGGTATCTACCCTGCATTCAATTTGAGATAGAAGGCCCAGCCTTTATCGAGCAGCCGTGGCAGGTAAATTAGCAGGGACAGGAAATAAGTCTCCGGAACCAGATCAATACCTGAAATCTGAAAACAAGTTTCCAGACCAGGCGAAGAATCACGACCACCGGCTAAAGAGAAACTACAGACTGGGGAAAAAAAATCCAGAAAAGGTATGTATGTATGTATGTATGTATGTATGTATGTATGTACCGGTATGTATGTACCGGTATGTATGTATTATTAAAGCAAACAAACACGAACACCAGGAAAAATTTAAAACTAAAAACGTTTAATCTAGTGCCAAGCTTTCGTCGGCCAACTGCCGACATCATCAGGGCTTAAAACCAATCGATGGGAGTCTCCTTTATAGTGCTAGTTAGTCTATGCACACGGCTCCTGGATCTCGTCATAGGTCCTACTTGATTGGGCTGCGTGTTGATTATATTCTTGATGTTAATGGCTGCTGCCGCCCCATTACTTGCTCTGTTTCCTCCACCCTCCTTCTTTGTGCATGTATGTATGTATGTATGTATGTATGTATGTATGTATGTATGTATGTATATACACCATTTTCTCATCCCTCTTTTTTTCTTGTCTTGTAGATTGTAGAAGAAAAACAGATGGAAAAAGACCTGAGATAATAACGATTGCAGTGGTGAAGGCACTAGACGAGAAACTGGGAGACTGTGAATTCTAATCCCACCTTAGGCATGGAAACTGACTGGGTGACTTTGGCTCATTCGCCAGGAGACTGGGAGTTCTAGTCCTGCCATAGGCAAGAAAGCCGGATGGGTGACTTTGGGCCAATCACCAGCAGACAGCGAATTCTAGTCCTGCCTTAGGCATGAAAGCCAGATGGGTGACTTTGAGCCAATCACTAGGAGACGGTGAGTTCTAGTCCTATCTTAGGCGTGAAAGCCAGCTGGGTGACTTTGGGACAGTCTCCTCTCTCTCTCTCTCTCTCTCTCAGTCCAACCCACCTCACAGGATTGTTTTTGTGGGGAAAATAGGAGGAGGAAGGTATTTTGGAGATGTTTCCCACTTTGAGTTATTTATAAAAATATTTTAAAAATGAGGGGAAAAAAATAAATAGGCCTTACAACAAAGTGGCCTTCAAACAGAGGAACGCCTGCAAGGAAACCAACCTGGGCCTTCTGAATGTATTTTAGCCTAGTGGTTTGTGCAAACCAAGGCCTTAGGTTATTCTGTGGTTTAGTATGTTCTTAGAACCAGAAAATGGAGAATAGTGGATTAAAACATGGCCCTGCGCATCATGGACAAGCACGTCGTGAGAAACGCGTGTCTCTGTTGCACAGAGGTCAGCCCACCCAGAACATCACAAGTCCAATCAGAATGGCTTGGATTCTGAAAACTCTGCCTTACTTTCCATCCAACCAGCCAGCTGATGAATTATTTTTAGCCATTTATTTTCCAAGCTGTACTAACATCTAAGGTCTTAAAAAAAAAACAAACGTGCACCAGCAGAAGACAGGAAGGTTACAGCGAAAATTGAAAAAGGGTGGAAGATGGACGGATAAAATCCTTTGTCAGGGACTTCAGGATCGATTTCATTCCCCGGGCACAATCCGGAAGAAAAAAACACCAAACTCTCCTATTATCAGTTGCTCCACCTGCCTGAAGGAAATATGAGAAAACTATATGGTCCCTCTTAGGAGAAGTTCAGCCAGCGGTGATGGATCTGTTTGTAACAACGGAGAGCTTTGTTTTATTGGAAGGGGTGGAAAAAGGTGAGCGATGGCAGGAAGAGAAAGGACGGGACGAAATCCAATTCCTGTTCATCTCATATCAAGAATTAACTTTCTGTCGTTGGGAAAAAGAAAGACATTTGTCACGGTGGGGAGCATGTAGAAGACAGGCTGTCAGAGAAGAAGACACCTGTCGGGAAGGTTCGGGAGATAGTGTAGAGTTGAATTGCAAGAGAGTCAGGATGATGCAATATCAAGGTGAATAGGCGGGTTCTTGTATTCTGTAACCTGGAAAACAGGGGATTTCTAGGGCGCAAGTTGAGTCCAAGAGTTATGACTCTCTAGGCAATTGGCAATTGGTCTTCAGAAATGGTCCCTGGTCCCTGAAACTGTTGGAGATGCCCTCAAAGTTCCTTCAGAAGTCCTCCCTTGATTCTGAGGGCCAACATAACTTATTTTCTTTTTAAATTATTATTATTATTATTATTATTATTATTATTATTATTATTATTATTATTATTATTATTATTAATTTAATTTCTATGCCGCCCTATTCCGGAGAACTCAGGGCGGCTCACAGCATAATAGAAATTACATACATATAAAAAACCCTTAAGTTAAAAAAAAACAAAAAACAAAAAAACAATCATTCCACGAACATACACTGGCTAGGGGCAAGGTGTTAGCTGCCCCAGGCCTGCCGGCAAAAGTATGTTTTAAGCAATTTACGAAAGGCGGAGAGGGTGGGGGCGACACGGATCTCCGGGGGAAGTTGGTTCCAGAGGGCCGGGGCCACAACAGAGAAGGCTCTTCCCCTAGGCCCCGCCAGGTGACACTGTCTGGCTGACGGGATCTGGAGAAGGCCGACTCTGTGGGCCCTAACCGGCCGCTGGGATTCATGAGGCAGCAGACGGTCCCGTAAGTAACCTGGTCCGATTTTTTATTTAAGAATAAAATATTAACGGAAACACCATCAGACCTGCTCCTTTCTTCTCTAATCTCCCTCCCCCCCTGTGTGGTTTATTTATTTGTACATTAATGGTTCATGATGTCTTTGCAGATAAGAATCTGTCTTTTTTTATTTTAACAGGAAGAAAAAGACACAAGAGAGGGAAGAAAGGAAGGAAGGAATTTGTAAGAATGCCAGATATGCTTCTTCAGAATCCAAAGACAAAAGGATCTGTTAAGCTTTTCCAAAGGGTTGAACGTTTAAATTTTGGACATGTGCATTCCAGGGGATCTATCAGTTAATTACATTTTCTTTGAGAAACATTCATTATTATGGCCCGTCCCTTGCCTTTCCCTCTTTTATGTCATTTCTAAGAGGCAGACTCCAGCCTGTGAATAATAATACACCACCTTAATTCATTCTGTTTGTGATATTTGGGTGGCCTCATTTTTGGATTTTTCTAATGGGAAGAAAGGATGCAGGCAGGCTGAATAAATCGTCAGGGCGGTTTGGCTGAAGCTATATTCCATCCGTTTTAAAACGAAGATGTAGGTTTAGTTCTTGACTAAATTTATATGCTGCCCACCTTACTAATAAAGCAAATTTGGGAGGCTTACAAAAGTTTTTTAAAAAAACCTTTTTTTTACAATAGAATAGAATATAGGATAAGATAGGATAGGATGGGATGGGATGGGAGAGAAGAGAAGAGAAGAGAAGAGAAGAGAAGAGAAGAGAAGAGAAGAGAAGAGAAGAGAAGAGATGAGAAGAGAAGAGAAGAGAAGAGAAGAGAAGAGAAGAGAAGAGAAGAGAAGAGAAGAGAAGAGAAGAGAAGAGAAGAGAAGAGAAGAGAAGAGAAGAGAAGAGAAGAGAAGAGAAGAGAAGAGAAGAGAAGAGAGAAATTACCTATGTGTGAATTGGATGGCTATGTAAATTTGTTTAATAAATAAATAAAAATAAAGACCAGAATACTGTAAAATAGAATTGAATCAAATCGAATCAAATAGAATAGAATAGAATAGAAAATGGAATAGAATAGAATAGAATAGAATAGAATAGAATAGAATAGAATAGAATAGAATAGAATAGAAAATGGAATAGAAAATGGAATAGAATAGAAGAGTAGAATAGAATAGAATAGAATAGAATAGAATAGAATAGAATAGAATAGAATAGAATAGAATAGAATAGAGTAGAGTAGAATAGAACAGAATAGAATACTTCCAAGTTGTCTTCCAATTCTTTTATTCTATGTTCTATGTTCTAAATAGAAAAACAATTAAAATTAATGAATTAATAAGACCTAAATAAGACTTAAAACCAAAGAGACAGTTGGGGCGAGATCAAGCACCCATCATTTCAACCTATAATACAGGTAAATTTGCTTCTTTTTATGATAAATTCCATGACAGAAATTGTCAATATTAATAATTAGAAGTATGTAATAAAGGATAGCTTTAAAAAAAACACAGAAGGAACAGAATGATAGATGCTATGATCAGGTTCTGCATCTAATAATTTAATGAAGCTTGTATAAATGAATGGATTTTAGTAAGGATAAATTTATAGACAGGCGAAACTGCCTGATACACCCATTTAATTTAATCTGTTAAATTGGTGAGCAGAGTTTTCAGGCAGTCTCAATGAAAAAAAAACAGCCTGGAGAAAAAGAAGAGATGGAGGAACAAAGAAGTTCAGTTGGTTTTTTTAAAAAAATATGTTATATATAGTGAAAGAAAATTAAATTGCATTCAATTAAGATTTCTGAACTGGAATTAATGAAATGGGGGACAAAATCCATGCCAGATTGGTTAACTTGGCCAATTTATTTAGAAAGAAAAATAAAGGAATTAAAATCTTGAGGCCTTCACCCAATCATGAGGATGACTCTAACTATATTTTGGGGAGTAATCCACTTTTCAGATGGAAATAGCAATATAAAATATAAAAATGTAATTTTCAAGGGGACAATGTTGTACAATCTCCACTGGGAACAATGGATGAAAATGATCTTTTTCCTTTGGAGCAAAACCACCTGCTTAAACAAAACCAATCAATCTTGATTAACTTTAATCTTGGATTGCTGTTGTTTTCTCCCCTTTGTGGTTTAGTGTGTTGTGTAAACTCAGCAGGCATGTAGTATATGGTTGTGTGTGTCATGCAATTGCAGAAAATGGTCTAATTCAACACACACAAATGTGGTCTCAGTGGGTTTTTCTGCATATTTTAATCTTAATGGCTTTTCGCATTATAAAAAAAGTGGAACTTCACAATTTATTTTCCTTAAACTCCAGGATGGATTGCAAAAACCAAACATCTCTGCAGGGGATCATGGTTAATGACTCATTTAAGCTCTTTCCTTCACTTCTGGTCTCACACACAGTGTAGTGATGGGTCTTAGAAGGACATTCAAGGTAGACAGATATGATCGTTGCTTCAAATCATGATCCCTTGATGGCATCTTCTGCTCCTTACAGTGACCCCAACCATGAACATTCAGCATTTTGAAAGGGGGATGAAATAAATCAATGGGTCAAAGGTAGGTCAACCCATGCTATGGAAACCTGTTTGGCATAAGAGGAAAGCTAGAATAAGATTGAAAAATGAAATTTAAAATTTCATGCATTGGATTAAAGGAAACCTAGAACTATGGACTGATGTAAGGATTAAGATTATGAGTTTGAAGTAAAGAGATGTTTTAGACTTTGATTGAATTAATAATTAACTGAATGTTAATTAAATAAGATGACTTGTTTGTTTTATAACATGGATGTTATTAACTATGATCACTAACTGGATGAAATTTGAATTCTGCTCAATGGATTGAAATGATTTAAGGACTGATACTATTATGTCAGCTTAAAAAAATTAATTGAGGGATTAGACATGTATAGAATAGATAGGTAGATATATACATTTAGGATAGATCAACATTTTTGTTTAAAAATGAGATAGTTTTTATATAATGGATTAAAGGTAATCTAGAATATTAAGAATGTATTTTTTAGAATGTTAGATTCATTTGTATGTAAATTATTATGGAATGGAATGAAGAAAATTGAAGAGATGTTTTAGACTTGAATTGAATTATTAATTAATTGAAACTTAATAAGATGAGGTGATTCTTTGATGACATGGATGTTATTAGTTATGATAACTAACTGGATGAATTCATGGATGAGATAGGTATAGGATAGATTAATATTTTATTTTAAATAGGGGAGATTAGTGGAAGAAGAAATAAATAAGATTTTGATAAAATTAAGAAAGGAGAGCATACTTGGAAGGGATATTGGAATTGAAAATGTCTTTATTTAAAGTTAACTTGATTACAGTATTGTAAATTTATAAAGCTTTAACACAGGTTCAGGTTGAATAAATTTAAGCTAGAATTGGATATTTTAAATACACTATGCTACTTGAGGGAAAAAGAGAGGGAATACTTGATGTATTGATCGTACTATGTATAAATGTTTTGTTCTAGGATGTTTGATTACCCTAGCACCACGGTGTGTCCTGAATACTTTGTTGTAAGAATTGAAAAACCAATAAAATTTCTTCAAAAAAAAAAGGTAGGTCAACCCACAACAGCTCAACATAACCTTGATATTCAGAAGTTCTACTACTTATCTAGGCTAAGTAGATGCTGGGGGCTTCAAAGATCTTGCATCTCAGCTCACAAGTTTCAGACAAGATCTGTCTGGCTTCCTTTGGTCGTCAGATGCTCAACTAGAAGGACCTTGGTTGATTCTAGCAAAGGTAATCGTGATGCGAGTTGCATTTTTGGAGCTGGGAATGGACACACTAAGATTAATATTGAATGTCTACTGTCTAAACACACATAACCTTCCAGATACAATGACGGCATTTGGAGCTGTCATGGTGTGCTCCGTAGGGTCAACAGATTGTCCTTGAAGAGGCAATAAAAGCTTCCACACAAAAGCTCAGGAAGCCAGGTTTATTTCAGAAGGCACCAAGCCAAATTAAAAAAAAAATTAAAAAACCACCCCAATCCCCAAACCCACCACATTAATTGATGGAACCATGATGTCATTTAACTCTAAGGAATGAGCTTTCCTGTGATTCTCAAATGTCTTTCTTCCGCCAGTTCTAGAAGCTTGTTTTTTCTCTATCCCTCCCCAGGCTTTGTAAGGACCAAGTAATTTACTATTCTGTTCTGGTATGTGAGTGATTACTGTCTCCTTCCCTGAACAAAGCCTTTCTCCTGCTGATCATAATGTGGCTTTGAAACCCTATTAAAATGAGAGACACCGCATAAAAATGTCAAGTTTGTAATTGATGCATCAAATAAATGGACCCGTGGGGTTACAGGAAGGGTGAACCATTAACTGAAGGATACTTGAATCGGTGTTCCAATTGTATCAGTTTAATGGCAATGGAGGAGCACGTCCAGAAGTGAGCTCTGCCAATAATTTCATATTTATCAATCAGGAAGATCGTTGCAAAAGAACACAGAATTTGGAAAGGGATGGCCATTTATCAGATTCAGTTCCCGATGTGAATGTTGTTTGGGCGGAAGGGATGTTTCACCCAATTCCATCTCATACTTCTTCTTTTTTTTTATAGACTTCAAACCCATTCTCCCTGTGCAAACCAGAAGCATTGTTCATCCATCTTCAGACACATTTTTTGATCCACCTTCAGAACCTCTGACACGGATGGATTGTGGTTCATCCAAACGATGTTTCCAGGGTGCTCTCTGAACTTGGTTGTTTCATCACCTAACTAGGTAACATCATAAATGCTAAAAGGGAGTTGGGTTTGCAGGGAGGAGGAAGAGAGGGAGGGGGAGGAGGGAGGAGGAGGAGGTGGTGGTGGTGGTCCTTGGTGCTCTCTAAGCTTGGTTGATTTCTTGCAGACATTTCATTACCCAACTACCTAGGTAACCTCATCAGTGCTTGAAGGGAGTGGGATTTGTGGAAAGGAGGAGGAGGAGGACTGTGGGGTCTTTGGTGCTCTCTGAGCTTGGTTGTTTTCTTGCAGACATTTCATTACCCAACTAGGTAACCTCATCAGTGCTAGAAGGGAGTGGGCTTCACTTTCTTTTTCTAGTGGCTTGCCCTGTCAATATTGCTAGACTGCAGATGTTCTCTTCTACTGGTAACAGTGTTCTATCTGAAAGAATCAGTGTCAACCCATTCAGACGTAGGCAGGGGAGGTCTATTTCAAACAGCTGATGCAAGCAAAGTCTTCTCCTTCCTCCCTTCCATATCCATCTTCAGTTGCCTGTCAAAGCCTGAATGGCAGGCAACCAGACCCACACATGTAGAGTTCCAACTAGTTATTTTATTGTTCCATGCCTTTTTCATAGGAATCTCTCCAAACTGGCAGCTTTCACCTGGGAATGACCAAATGAGGCTCTGGCAGATCTTGCCCTCTTGTGCTTATGTAAGAAGCCCAGGCTAATTCCTCACTTGATTCCTCCTCCCAGCTGGGATGGTTGCTCTCCAACATCCAACAACCAGTGGAAGAGTTTCCCCCCCAGAAATGATGGGCGCTCCATCACTGGAGATTTTTAAGAAGAGACTGGACAATCACCTGTCCCAGACGGTATTGGTACTCCTGCTAGAGCAGGAGGCTGGACTAGAAGACCTCCAAGATCCCTTCTAGTTCTATTCTATTCTATTCTATTCTATTCTATTCTATTCTATTCTATTCTATTCTATTCTATTCTATTCTATTCTATTCTATTCTATTCTATTCTATTCTGTTCATTCTGAATTCTATTCTATTCTATTCTATTCTATTCTATTCTATTCTATTCTTACTCTGCATTCTATTCTATTCTATTCATTCTGGATTCTGTTCTGTTCTGTTCTATTCTATTCATTCTGAATTCTATTCTATTCTGTTCATTCTGAATTCTGTTCTATTCTGTTCTATTCATTCTGAATTCTATTCTATTCTGTTCATTCTGAATTCTATTCTATTCTATTCTTACTCTGCATTCTATTCTATTCTATTCATTCTGGATTCTGTTCTGTTCTATTCTATTCTATTCATTCTGAATTCTATTCTATTCTTACTCTGCATTCTATTCTATTCTATTCTATTCTATTCTATTCTATTCTATTCTATTCTATTCTATTCTATTCTATTCTATTCTATTCTATTCTATTCTATTCTATTCTGAATTCTATTCGTGGTCCAAGACTTAGCTCCACCAACACAAATTTTTGCTGCAGACTTGAAGACATCCTGTCTTCAGAAGCTGCCTTTTTCTTCCACAAAAACATCCAGGACCAGTGAAACCAGACCCAGGACCAGCTGAAACCACCCAGTAGCTGTGGGGTTTTTAAAACAAACAAACAAACAAACAAACAAACAAAAACTATGATCAAACTCTCAGGGTAGCGACATGGATATAAACAATGCAGCTCTTGTCTGGCCAGTAATGAAAGATAAAGGCGGCCGTTGAGTGATAAGAGGCTGACTGTTAATCAATAGTCCTTTCAACCAGTGGCAACGATTCAGGAAAGTATAGTGCATTTAATTTCCATTTCCCCCCTCTTCCAATAGACGGTTGTCTAATAAAAGATCATGAATGCATTCTCAGGGTAAGTGCTGAGGCGGGAAGACATGACAGCATAGCATCAGTTTGAAAAGGAATGTTTTAGGCAAAACAGATTGCTTCATCTCAGTGCAGGAGAGCAATAGCTATTGATTATATCCTCATTAAGTTATTATCCATCCAACGTGCTGAAATCTTTCCCAGCTTTTTTTTTTCTTTTTAATCTTAGAGGAACAGGGTTGTTTTTTTTCCCTTCCCTGGACAGTCAAGAAAATAAATGCTAAGTTAAGTTTCCTCCATGAAATGCTGGGGGAAAACAAAATGGATTGGAAACGAAATACTAAAACCTATAAGGAACGGTTGCTGGAATTGGGTATGTCTAGTTTAATGAAGAGAAGGACGAGGGGGACATGATAGCAGTCTTCCAGTATCTCAGGGGCTGCCCCAAAGAAGAGGGAGTCAAGCTATTTTCCAAGACGCCTGAAGGCAGGACAAGAAGCAATGGATGGAAACCAATCAAGGAGAGAAGGAACCTGGAACTAAGGAGGAATTTCCTGACAGTGAGAACAATTAGCCAGTGGAACAACCTGCCTCCAGAAGCGGTGAATGCTCCAACACTGGAGGTGTTTAAGAAAAGACTGGACAGCCACTTGTCTGAAATGGTTTAGGGTTTCCTCCCTGAGCAGGGGGTTGGACTAGAAGACCTCCAAGATCCCTTCCAACTCTGTTATTCTGTTATTCATGCAAATGGGGTGCGCATGCACATGCTCGCCCACTGCTTGTGCAAGTGGGGAAGCGTGCACACGTGGCACTCGCCCAACACTTCCCCGGCCTAGCTCCAAATGGCTCAAGGCCCAATCCAGCCCCCTGTTCAAGCGGGAAACCCTGTACCATCTTAGACAAATAGTTTCCCAATCTCTTCTTTAAAACCTCCAGTGTTGGATCACCCACAACCTATGATGGCAGGTCGTTCCACTGATGAATTGTTCTCACTGTCAGGAAATTCCTCCTTAGTTCCAGGTTGCTTCTCTCCTTGGTTAGTTTCCATCCGTTGCTTCTTGTCCTGCCTTCAGGCGCCTTGGAAAATAGCTTGACTCCCTCTTCTTTGGGGCAGCCCCTGAATATTGGAAGACTGCTCTCCTGTTATCCCTTGTCCTTCCCTTTATTAAACCCAACAGACCTGCCTAAATAACACAGCTCAGAATAAGACAAAAATAGAAGCTTATTTTCACCATGGAAAGCTTCTTACATTCCATATATTCAACTCTGCCTTAGAAGGAAGCTAATTCCGTACAAGGAATTATCAAATTTCTCAACCTTTTCTCAACTCCTTTGGCACGGCTCTACATTTTAAGCCTGAATCTCCTCTGACACTGCCTGACAAAATGAAGTGCTATTTCAAAACATTTAAAAAAAAAGATGAAGTTTAAGAGAATAACTGAATAATGGAGTTGCAATGGAATTAAACAAATGATAGTCTACTTTCTTCTTAAAAACTTCCAGTGTTGGAGCATTCACAACTTCTGGAGGCAGGTTGTTCCACTGGTTAATTGTTCTCACTGTCAGGAAATTCCTCCTTAATTCCAGGTTGCTTCTCTCCTTGGTTACTTTCCATCCGTTGCTTCTTGTCCTGCCTTCAGGCGCTTTGGAGAAGAGCTTGACTCCCTCAAACATTGGAAGACTGCTTCAAATATTGTAGTACGGTACCAAAATCTAAATTCCCATAAAACGTCTCCCTATTTCTCCCTCCCTGTTTTCCTTTTTTAGTCTCCTTTATATCTTACCTTCAAATTCTAGGTGGCAGGCTGTAAATAACATTTATTTAGGGGAAACGACCTGAAAGGAACGACCTTTTTCAGCCTATTTACAAGCTCCAAGAGGAAACTGCTGTTAAAGAAACCAGAACTAACAGTTTTCCCCAAGAGAGAAAGCCTAAAGCCTAAATTCTCTCTCCTTAAGTTGATAGGTAGGTTAATGTCGTCTGGTTAAAATGGAAGGGTTAAAAGCCCATCATTGTAGCCGTGATGGGAGGAATGAGACATAGAAGGAAATAGAGTGATGGTCTGGGTGACATGTTGGTCTTCCCCTGTTGATGTCCGGTCCCTGTCGGAATGCTGCCTTTCCAAGGGGAAGGGGATGTTACATGGGGGTTGAAGTCTTTGATGCTTTCATGTATCTGCATGGGAACTAGAGAGGGGGGAATGGGCCACCAGGGCTACCGGTATCTGGAGGGACGCCTTTCCAGCCAGTTCCTGCCTGTTACAAAGGTCACAGCACCAGGAGGATGGCTTGTTGTCACCTTCTCATCTGGGGGTTCTCACAACACCTTCACGCCAAGCGGATTGGCTCCTGATGGGGTATGAACAATGGGGAATTAGCTTAACAAATTTGCGCGGGGAACCTCAGATTCCGCCTGACTTCTCTGCAATCACTTTCTCTCAGTAAAAGATCCTTTTGAGATAATGCTCGTGTCGAGAGTCCTGCTTTCCTGAGAAGACAGCTGAGGCAGGACCTTACATTGGATGCCTACCAAGAAATTTCAACTGAAGGTTGTTGTTGTTAGTTGTGAAGTCGTGTCCAAGCCATCACGACCCCATGGACAATGTTCCTCCAGGCCTTCCTGTCCTCTACCATCTTCTGGAGTCCCTTTAAGCTCATGCCTCCTGCTTCAGTGACTCCATCCAGCCACCTCCTTCTCTGTCGTCCCCTTCTTCTCTTGCCCTCCATCTTTTCCAGCATCAGGCTCTTCTCCAGTGAGTCCTTCCTTCTCATTAGGTGACCAAAGTACTTGAGTTTCAACTTCAGGATCTGGCCTTCTAAGGAGCAGTCAGGGTTGATCTCCTCTAGGATTGACCAGTTGGATGGCCTTGCAGTCCAGGGGACTCGCAGGAGTCTTCTCCAGCACCAGAGTTCAAAGGCCTCAATTCTTTGGCGCTCAGCCTTTCTAGATGGACCTATTTTGCTGATTCTGAATCTTGCAGTTGAGGACTTCTAGATTTTCTAACCGGGATTGTCCACTGCTGGGAATGCTAGAAGATAACTCAGAAGATCTAGAAAAAAGGCACACAAGAGATAGCGCTTGGTTTTGATAGGGGTCATTTGTGTGAAAATCAAGCCAAGGAGATCAAAACATTTTGATTGATTCTCTCTCAGTAGATCAGCATCTCCCACCAAACAGAACCACAGCATCCAAAGAAAATGCTTCGCTGTTGCAACAATCTTTGCGGGCTACCATCATGAGTTCACCTACCACAAAACTCTTTAATAGTCCTCTGATTTTCCCATGCAAAATCATTGGTCCCGAGCAGGAAAATTCTCAGTTTTACATTTCAGCCACTATCACAAAAATGTAAGCCATGCCTTATATTATGATCGCAAGTTAGCCGCCAAAGAAGGAGCTGTGATGGAGAGAGTCAATTGTCAAACCGGAGGAGCAAAGATGTTTTAGTCTCCGTTTGCCAAGATTTTGACAAAAGGATTAATTATTCTTCCCATGTTATTTCACCGCCAACCGATATAGTTTTGTACGGGGTGTCTGTTGGGATTTGTTGCTATCATTCTGGTTTGTTATCCAAGGCGTTCCAGCCATGATCAGAGTGGAACATTCAACTGGAGAAAAATGAATGGACAAGGGGCATAAAGCTGGCTGATTGAATGAATTAACTGGTTTCTCTGCAAACAGGTGGCATCACAAATGCAAGAGAGGAGATCTAGGGGAATCTGTAGCACAGGGGAAATCCAAATTTGGGTCGGCGTCAGGAGGAATGGATCTCTGGCGAAGAGAGAAAACCCATCCGCTACTTCCCGACAGTTTGGGCTGAACTTGCTTCAGCATTTTGTTTCTGCATGCAGTAAACCTGCAAGGATGAAAATGTTTTGGGACGAAGCCTGGGGTTCTTTTTCTTGCTTTGCTGTGACATCTCTCTTAGTGACAGCTGAATTGCCAAATTTCAGTGATAAATGGTAGACGCGCTCTTCCTAATAGCAATATCCTCAAATGAGAAATGGCTTTGGTGGCCAAGCGCCACCTCTAATATTTTTAGAGGCACAGCCCTTGCGGTGGCCGGTCATAAAATAATGCTGCAGAATGAGAGGCTGACATTTTCAGTTTCCTTCCTTCCTTCTTTCCTTCCTTCCTTCCTTCCTCCCTCCCTCCCTTTCTCTTCTTCCTCCCTTCCTCCCCCTCCCTCCCTTCATTCCTCCCTCCCTCCCTCTCTCTCCTCTCTCTCTCCCTCCCTCCCTCCTTTTCCTATCTCTCTTATGTCTTCTTCGCTTCATCTCTCCTTTCTTCCTTTTTTCCTCCCTCCCTTCCTCCTTTCCTCCCCCTCTCTTTCTCTTCCTCCATCCATCCCTCCCTCTCTCCCCCTCCCTCCATTCATTCATTCATTCCTCCCTTCCTTGCTCTCTCTCTGTCTCTCCTTCTCTCTCTCTCCCTCCCTCCTTCCCTCCTTTTCCTCTCTTATGCCTTCTTCACTTCATCTCTCCTTGCTTCCTTTTTCTTCCTCCCTCCCTCCCTCCTTCCCTCCCTCCCTTTACTATCTCTCTTATGCCTTCTTCATCTCCTCTCTCCCTCCCTCCCTCTTTTCCTCCCTCCCTCCCTCCCTTCCTTTGCTATCTCTCACATTAGCTCAAATCTGCATAATAAGGCAAACTGTAACAGGGAGAGAGAGGAAAACCTTGGAACACCCGCAGCATCAAATAAATCTAAATCATCCATCACTAAAAAGTATAGTCCAGTTGGTACATTTTTATAAATGTGATTTATCCTGGATTCTTTCCTCCTTTTCCCGGAAAAGCATATTCACTGTTAAAACTCCAAAATTCATGCAGAGAACATTTGTTTTAGGGACATTTAATTATCTTTTCCTAACATAAATAAAAACAAAATAATGCCGGCATTTATTACAGTTTGACTTTCAGTTGGGGGCCGAGAGCTGACTCTCTCTTTTTTTTAATTAAAAAAAATAAAGGTTAATAATAACTATCTTGGACTCATGTGCAATCTTCAAACCATCATTTTTAGTTTCCAGTGACACCCTTAGTCATTGTGAAGCAACTTAGTGGAGATAAGAAAAATGAAGTTCCATCACTAAAAAAAAAAAAAAATCCCACCCACTTCTCCCCTGGTGTTATTAAACACTGTAAATGAATATCAACTTTGAATTCTTTCAGGTATCAAACAGAAGTGGAATTAGCATTGACTGGCAAGGGAGAAGCCTTCTTACTTGAAATTAGTTTTGCTTAAGGGAAATGTGGCATCAAAGACTGCCATGTATTTGTTGAAAGGAACCTCAGGAAATTGACTGCTCACCAGAGTAATTCACTGGGGCCTCCTAGATACCAATGAGTGAGTATGTATGTGTGTATGTATGTGTGTGTGTATGTATGTATGTGTGTATATATATGTGTGTGTATGTATGTGTGTATGTATGTATGCATGTATAAATAGATGAGAAAGAGAGAAAGATGATAGACGATAGATAGATAGATAGATAGATAGATAGATAGATAGATAGATAGATAGATAGATAAATAGACAGACAGACAGATGAAAACCTATCTAGAGATAGCTATAATAGATACATAGATGTAGACAGATATGAATGGAGATGATAGATGGATAAACAGATAGATGAAAATGAGGAGAAGAAGAGGAGGAGGAGGAGGAGAAGAAGAAGAAGAGGAGGAGGAGGAGGAGAGGAGGAGGGGAGGAGGAGGAGAAGAAGAAGAAGAAGAGGAGGAGGAGGAGGAGGAGGGGAGGAGGAGGAGGAGAAGAAGAAGAAGAAGAAGAAGAAGAAGAAGAGGAGGAGGAGGAAGAGGAAGAGGAGGAGGAGGGAGAGGAGGAGGAAGAGAAGAAGAAGAGGAGGAGGAGGCAGAGTTAAAGATGAAGATGTAGATGTAGTACTCTAATCTATCTCATGAACATGCTGGGGTTCTGTTCTACCTTGATGTTCTCAAGATCAGATATCTGTGACTCTTATTTAGCTCCTTAATTCCAGTTGCTCGGCATTCTGGATTCCACTCCAACATTCCTTTGTGACAAAAACGGGTTGGTGGATGTTCTTGGGAGGAGAAATCTTGAGTTCCTATTAGATGGGCTCCCAGTTGAATGCTCTGGTTCACCAGGGCTTACAATTCCTACTCTTAGCTAAACTAATACATCCTTGGTTTCATGTCCTTTTTTTAAATAAGCTTAATTCAAAGGCAGGACCCTTCAGGACATTTGCCCTGGACAATTGATTACAACTATTTTGCCTTATTTTACCTGAACTTTGCATAGAGAGATATTTATTATTATATCCATGTCACGTAACTGGTTCGCTGTGCATAAAAATCGCTTCTAAAGCCCAAGCGAAAATGGATCATTGCAATTAAAGATCAGTAGGCCTCAAATCAGCCCTTTGATGTGAAATAAAAGCCTTGTAAAAATCAGTGTGGATGAAATTTGGTTCAACCATGCCTCTCTGGACTTTGATCTGGGTTTACAGAAATAAAGAGGGAGTAGAGCAAAGCGATTCTGTTTTGCCCCAGCATGGACAGCTGAATGATGGAAAATTATGCTTCCCAATTATACAAATTATTAGCATTTTCACACCACTCAGTCAGATGTACAAAAGGACCATATATACAAAGACATGGTCACGCATTGTGCTAAACTGTTGAAAGAACCATCTTCATCAGGGTCCAGTCCAAGCCGGGAATAAACAAAATGGAGACTGCTTCAAAAAGAAGGTTGCAGTTTATTGAAGAGCAGAACCACAAGACATGTGGCTCTGGAGCAACTGACCACATGTTGCTGGGAGTGGTGGGTTTTTACACCTTCTTGGGCTTTTGTGTCTGGAGTTGTTTCCTGTTCCTGTGGCATGAACTTTGACCTGAGCTTTTGAACTTGTCCTTTTGATATTTTGATGGTGGTAGGTTAATCCTATTATGTCCTAAAGGTCATGCCTTTAGAGTGTGGGTGGGGGATATAGAATTTTAGGGGGTCTTTGTCTTTTTAATCTCATCAGCTCCAAGCTTCCTGGCTACAGTCTTTCTGAAAGAATCACCAAATCTGCATTTCTAAAAGCTGGCCTGCTGGGCTTCTACTTGGGGGAAGATTTTCTCCCATTATTACTTTGGGGAAATATAGTATTCTGCCTTTTTAATATTCCCCAAAATATTCCTTTCTCTGGGGGGCGGGGGAGGGCTGGCTGGCTTCCCACACAAGCCAAATTAGATTAGGAAAGCAAAATTAGAAAAACAGCACCTCAAGCTGTAAACTGTAGTTTATCGAAGGTAATGCCAGAGTTTGCGCAATATACTCATACAGATAGTCCTTGACTGACAGCTGCAAATTGGGACCAGAATTTCCACTGCTGTGCAAGGTTTTGTTAAATGAGCCACACCCAATTTTGCAACCTTTCTCCCATGGTTAAGTGAATCCAGCTTCCCCTTCTTGCCTTGCCCTGTCAGAAGGCAGCTGGAAAGGTTGTGCCCAACATTGGAAAAATGAAAACTTACCAACTGAAGAAGCACTAATCAAGAAAATCCCAGTGTGCGCAGAAATGGATAGATTGACTTTAAAGATGAAAGGGAAAGAAGACTCAGTGTCCTTTAGAAGACGGGATAATTTCTATCAATGGCTAGAACAACGAATCAGAGAGAAAGGAATGTGATATGTAATTTTGAATTGTTGTTCGTTGCAACTGGTCATGTCCGACCCATCGCGACCCCATGGACAACGTTCCTCCAGGCCTTCCTGTCCTCTACCATCTTCTGTAGTCCATTTAAGCTCACACCTTCAGGGACTCCATCCAGCCACCTCCTTCTCCGTCGCCCCCTTCT
Source organism: Bothrops alternatus (assembly GCA_034064705.1). Lineage (NCBI taxonomy): Eukaryota > Metazoa > Chordata > Lepidosauria > Squamata > Viperidae > Bothrops > Bothrops alternatus. Next base: position 162,121 of record JARGCV010000131.1, read on the forward strand.
TCTCTTGCCCTCCCTCTTTCCCAGCATCAGGCTCTTCTCCAGTGAGTCCTTCCTTCTCCTTAGGTGGCCAAAGGACTTGAGTTTCAACTACAGGAATTTTGAATACATATTAGCAAGAAGAAGGCTGTTGAGTGATGAATTAACATATTGCTTACGATAATTCACTATATCTATTATTGTCAGTTAAATACATGTACCCAGACATTATGCTGTGTGCTAAATATTGAAAATGTTATTAGGAAAAACCCCAACCCTAATCTCGACCCCACCTTATCCCTAACCCTATAACAACTAATAAAATCTATACAAAAAAACAAGAGAGAGAAGGCAGATGGGAAGGGTGCAGAGGGCAAGCACGTGACCCCAGGGTGCTGCAGCTATCACATATACAGCTAGTCCTCGGCTTACAACAGTTCATTTAGTGTCTGTTCAGAGTTACAACGGCACTGAAAAAAAATGACGTAGGACCATTTTTCACCCTTACAACCGTCGGGGCCTCCCCCGTGGTCATGTGATCAAAATTAGGGTGTTTGGCAACTGGTTCGTATTTATGACGGCTGCAGCGTCTTGGGGGGGTGTCATGTGATCCCATTTGGCGACCTTCTGACCAGCCAAGTCAATGGCGGGAGAGCCGGGGTTCACTGAACACCCCGTGTTTCCAAATTGACCACTTCACGACGGTGGCCAGAAAGATCGTAAAATGGGGCAAAATTCATGGAACAAATGAGCTCAATTGTAGACGTTAAGTCAGGGATTACCTGTACAAGCCGGTTTCCATAGCAAGGTCACACCTGGAATACCTGCATCCAGTTTTGGTCACCACATCTCAAAAAAAGATGTTGAGACTTTGGGGGGGGGAAGTGCAAAGAAGAGCAACTAAGAGGATTAAAGGCCTGGAGACTAAAACATATGAAGAACGGCTGCAGGATTTGGAATTGGCTAGTCTAGAGAAAAGCAGGATGAGGGGGGACATGATAGCAGGGTTCCACTATTTGAGGGGCTGCCACAAAGAAGAGGGGGTCAAATTATTCACCAAAGCACCAGAGGGCAGGACAAGAAACAATGCATGGAAACTAACCAAAGAGAGAAGCAACCTGGAATTAAGGAGAAACTTCCTGACAGTGAAGACAATTAACCAGTGGAACAGCTTTGCCTTCAGAAATCGTGGGTGCTCCATCACTGGAGGTTTTTAAGAAGAGATTGGACAGTGATTTGTCGGGAATGGTCTAGGGTCTGCTGCTTGAACAGGGGGCTGGACTAGAAGACCTCCAAGGTCCCTTCCAATTCAATTCAGATTGATAGTTGGCAGAAGGGAGCGTTCTCTAAGCCCTGTAAATATATATATACACTTTTAAAATCAGATCAATTGTACTGACCCTGCACACACACACACACACACACACACACACACACACACACACACTAGTAAGTTTCCTTGGCCTGAAATAAGGAGAGAAAATTCAGTTTGATTCCCGCCCAGCACCAGTTGCCTTCCATTGCAAGCCAGAGTAGGTGATGAACCAGCACTATTATTTTCACGCCATAAAGAAAAGATGCTCTCAAGGGTTGCAAAAGAGGCTTTGCTGAAGTTTTAATTTCAATAATGAAAAAAAAGTAAGTTGCTTCCCCCAACACCACCACCTTTTCCCTCTAAATCTTTAAATGGGTAAATTATAGCTCCAATCTAGCTATCTAACTTTCTCTCTCTCTCTCTCTCTCTCCCCCTCTCTCTCTCTCCCTCCCTCCCTCCCTCCCTCCCTCCCTCCCTCCCTCCCTCCCTCCCTCTCTCTCTCTCTCTCTCTCTCTCTCTCTCTCTCTCTCTCTCTCTTTAATGCTGAACACTACAGAGCGATCTGGCTTCCATAGCTGGTGGTAAATTATCTCTCTCTTTGCATATTAATATTTGCCTTTCTGAGACAAATGGAAGAGAAATGATACTCTCTTTTTCCCTGCACAACTGGCAATTTTGAACCTGTCTACCGTAAAGGATCCCAAGTACAAGAGCTGACAAGGAGAAATTCTGAAAAGGGAAAAAGAGAAGGAAGGAAGGAAGGAAGGAAGGAAGGAAGGAAGGAAGGAAGGAAGGAAGGAAGGAAGGAAGGAAGGAAGGAAGGAAGGAGAGGGAGAGCGGAAGGAAGGAAGGACATAAGAGAGGGGAGAAGGGAAGGAAGGAAGGAGAGGGAGAGGAAGGAAGGAAGCATGAGGGGAAGAAGACATAAGGAAGGGGAGGAGGGAAGGAAGGAAGGGCATAAGGGAGGGGAGAAGGGAAGGAAGGAGAGAGAGGAAGGAAGAAAGGAAGGAAGGATGAGGGGAAGAAGACAGAAGGAAGGAAGGAAGGAAGGAAGGAAGGATGAAAGGAAGGACATAAGGGAGGGGAGAAGGGAAGGAAGGAGAGAGAGAGGAAGGAAGAAAGGAAGGAAGGATGAGGGGAAGAAGACAGAAGGAGGGAAGGAAGGAAGGAAGGATGAAAGGAAGGAAGGACATAAGGGAGGGGAGAAGGGAAGGAAGGATGAGGGGAAGAAGACGGAAGGATGAAAGGAAGGAAGGACATAAGGGAGGGGAGAAGGGAAGGAAGGAGAGAGAGAGGAATGAAGGATGAGGGGAAGAAGACATAAGGAAGGATGGAAGGAAGGAAGGAAGGAAGGAAGGAAGGAAGGAAGGAAGGACATAAGCGAAGGGAGAATGGAAGGAAGGAAGGAGAGGGAGAGAGGAAGGAAGGAAGGATGAGGGGAAGAAGACATAAGGAAGGGAAGGAGGGAGGGAGGGAGGGAAGAAAGGAAGGGAGGAAGGGAAGAAAGAAAGGAGAAGGAAGGAAGTTCTACCTTCCTAGAACTTTATTGGCTTAACATCAGTCTGCTTACATCTGAAAACACCTTCAACCTCCCCACATTCAGCTATTAAGTTAGATCAGCAAATTATCTCTTTTAAAAAAGAGAGGACGAAAGAATTAAGTAGTAAAATAGGTTTATTAATCCTCCAGTGGGATTAATTTCTTTTTTATTACCCCACCAAATAACCAGAAGAAAATGAAATTAAGATCAAGACTCCCCCAAGTCAAATTGATTCAATTCTCCTGGGATAGACAACTGGTTATGACCGTTGCCATGTCCGAGGACCCTGGGATTGATATCTGCAATCTTCCCACAGAGGTGATTCCAACCCACAAGGTCAATGGGGGGAGGAATGCATCTGCCTGGCGTCCATGCTGATCCATTTAACCACCGCTGCAAAAAAGGTCATAAAAATCAAGCATGACTCCACCTCATGACCACATCATCATTTAGCCACAGAAGTTGTTTATAACCCAATTGTGGTGATAAATCAAGGACTTATTTGTATTTGCCAACATTCCCCAGAATGAAACCACCTGCCAGCGTCTTGAATAGAATAGAAATTTAGACTAGACTAGACTAGACTAGACTAGACTAGACTAGACTAGACTAGAATAGAATAGAATAGAATAGACTAGACTAGACTAGAATAGAATAGAATAGAATAGAATAGAATAGAATAGAATAGACTAGAATAGACTAGAATAGACTAGAATAGAATAGAATAGAATAGAATAGAATAGAATAGAATAGAATAGAATAGAATAGAATAGAATAGAATAGAATAGAATAGAATAGAATAGAATAGACAGACTAGACTAGAATAGACTAGACTAGAATAGAATAGAATAGAATAGAATTAGGAGATTGTAGAATAGAATAGAATAGAATAGAATAGAATAGAATAGAATAGAATAGAATAGAATAGAATAGAATAGAATAGAATAGAATAGAATAGAATCTTGTCTAGTCTCTTAAAAATCTCCAGTGATGGAGCGCCCACGATTTCTGGAGGCAAGCTGTTCCACTGGTTAATTGTCCTTGCTGTCAGGAAGTTTCTCCTTAATTCCAGGTTGCTTCTCTCCTTGACCAGTTTCCAACCATTGTTTCTCGTCCTTCCCTCTGGTGCTCTGGTGAGCAACCTGACCCCCTCTGGCTTGTGGCAGCCCCTCAGACACTGGAACAAATCCCGATCATCTGTAATCACATATTATTATTTCAAGAGTTTGCCAAACTATTTCTAAAACAAATGGCTGTGTAGCAGTTCCTGTATCACCAAGGAAACACAAATGACTTCTCTGGAACTTCCATTCAGAGGGGTTAATGTGTTTGTTGCTTAGCTAGTTAGGAAAATCATTACAGGAATAATCTGCCATTAGTGTGAATAATAGGGGTTAATGATCAGATTACACCTGATTGGCTTTTTTTTTTTTTGCAAACTCTGATCTAATTGGCCTGAAGGCTGATTCTCCAGATTAGGTTCAGCTGTGAGAATGGTATTGAAAGAAGCACATTTCATAGAAAGGTGAGTTTAAGTTACTGGGTTCTCTTTTTTTTATGGACTGTGCCTTCATTCCTTCTTTATGTTCAGTGACTGACTTGATAGGCTTGTAAAAATCTCTACAACTCCACAATGTAATAGCCTAATGTAAAAAAAAACTGGGAGTGTTAAAAAGTACGGTAGCTTCTTTCTTTAAAATGGAAGCGCACAGCTTCAGTAGGAGAAACATCAAACAATCTCTTTCAGAGGCTGGACGTTTATTTCTGCTTTTCCACTTTAACTTCAGAATTGCAGAAGATGTGCTTATCAATGTCTCTCTGTCTCTCTCTCTGTCTTTCTCTGTCTCTCTGTCTCTTTCTCTGTCTGTGTGTCTCTCTGTCTTTCTCTCTGTCTCTCTCTATCTCTCTGTTTCTCTCTGTCTCTGTCTCTCTCCGTCTCTGTCTCTTTTTCTCTCTGTCTCTCTGCTCTCTCTGTCTCTCTGTTTCTCTCTGTGTCTCTCTCTGTGTCTCTCTCTGTTTCTCTCTGTCTCTCTGTCTCTCTGTCTCTCTCTCTCTCTCTCTCTCTCTCTCTCTCTCTCACACACACACACACACACATCTCTTCACCTCCATCTTTTTGTCTACTGTTCAGAACAGGCCAAAACAGTTTCCTTTCTTTCTTTTTATAAATATTTTATTAATTTTCTATTTTTACAACAGCCTGATGACTGAGTCATTCTGTGGTACATGTAAGTTTCTTCAAACTAAATCCGATATTACACCCTCCAGTACATCTTCTCTTCTTCTGGTACAATGGACATTTTTCCACACTAAGCAAATGCAATTCTTACTGTTGTTAGTAAATATACAGTGGCCTATCAACATTTGTCACATTTTTCTAATAGCGTCAATAATATCAGTTTAGAATATCTTTACTAACCAAAGCATACCTTAATTGCATTTGCATTCAGTATCCACCCATCCAGTCTATACCCTATTTTTGCTTTTTTCCGTTTTGATTCCCCATCCATGTTCAAAATATCCCAATCATTTATAATTTCAGAACCAGTTATATTTGATTAACCCAAAGCTTCCCTTATTCAAACTTCTTAGCATATTCTTACTTCCCTTTTTGTTCCAAGATATGATATTCTGATTACAAATCTTATCTACCCAGTTATAATAATAATAATAAAGTTGGAAGGGACCTTGGAGGTCATCTAGTCCAACCCCCTGCTCAGGCAGGAAACCCTACACCATTTCGGACAAATGACTGTCCAGTCTCTTCTTAAAACTCCCAGTGTTGGAGCAGTCACCACTTCTGGAGGCAGGTTGTTCCACTGGTTAATTGTCCTCACTGTTAGGAAGTTTCTCCTTAGTTCTAGGTTCTTTATCTTTATCTTTATTTCGACTTATATGCCGCCCTTCTCCCCAGACTCAGGGCAGCTCACAACAGAAATATAAATACAGAAATATATAGGTCACTTAAAATAATGGTACAATATAAAAACTGTAAAACTGTAAAAACTATACTCACTCATACAGCATACACTCCCAATCAAAGGCCCAGGGGCAGAGCGCAGCTCACACGCCCCAAGCCTGTCTGCAAAGATGTGTTTTTAAAAGTTTACGGTTGCTTCTCTCCTTGATTGGTTTCCATCCATTGCTTCTTGTCCTGCCTTCCGGCACTTTGGAGAATAGCTTGACTCCCTCTCCTTTGGGGCAGCCCCTGAGATACTGGAAGACTGCTATCATGTCCCCCCCTCGTCCTTCTCTTCATTAAACTAGACATCCCCAATTCCAGCAACTCTTCTTTATATGTTTTAGCCTCCAGTCCCCTGATCCTCTTTGTTGCTCTTCTCTGTACATCTTTTTTTACATCTTGATGACCAAAACTGGATGCAGTATTCCAAGTGTGGCCTTACCAAGGCCTTGTAAAGTGGTATTAATACTTCACATGATCTTGATTCTCTCCCTCTGTTAATGCAGCCTAGCACTCTGTTGGCTTTTTTGGCAGCTGCAGCACACGGCTGGCTCCTATTTAAGGGATGGTCCACTCAGACTCCGAGATCCCTCTCACAGTTGCTACTAATTTTTCTAGCAATCTATTCTTAACCATATTCAAATATCTAATTGATAATATAACATCCCCTTTAATAGGTCAATGCTTCTGTTTCCTTCAGTCTTACTCTAGTTTCCTTTCTGATTTTGAGCCATAACCGTCTCCCCAAAGGGACACCCTCTCTGTCCCTCTGTGAGCAGCTAGGCCCCTTCGGTAGATTTCTAAAGGACTGAATTGAAGATTGGAGATTAATGATGCTTATCCTGGTGAACTAGGCTTTCCTCAACTTTGCTCTCCTCACCTCCAATTTTGCCACCCCTGCAGCCCTGACATGCCGAAAATAACAGATCCGGGTGGAAAAGAATCAGGGTGGAAAGACTGTCAAAGTACATTAAATAAATAAATAAAGACACATAGCCGTATTGCTCTCTTCGAGGTTTCAAGAAAAGCATATCAACCGAAGAACCAATTTATGTTTGAAGCCATATGTTCCAACTGCTGATAGATAAAAGGGGGCATAAAATAAGATTTCATTCTTCCAAGGCAATAAATCTGAAAGCCGAGAAAATAGCAGCCACGACACCAATTCTTTCTTACGCTGTAATATTTATTTAAAGGTTTGCTCTCCTGGATCGCCGGAGGAAACGCACCGTTCATTTTTATTGGCGTGCAAAAGTTTGTGCTACAATAAGAAACTAAATGGGGAAGACCTTTTGGCTCGTGAAATTTGTACCCCAAGGTTCCCACAGAGTTTATTAAAAGAGAGAGAGAGAGAGAGAGAGAGAGAGAGAGAGAGAGAGAGAGAGAGAGAGAGAGAGAGAGAGAGGGAGAGAGAGGTAGATAACAGATAAATAGATTTACATGTATCTCAGGATCAAGCTATTGAAAATTTGCTATAGGTCATTTGAAGAGTTTTAGCCGGGCAGGGGTGAAATTGGCAGGGAGGTTATAGGTTGTAGCCTACAATATTTTTTTTTCTAAAATCATATTGAATCATTCCTGTAGTAGAGCAGGGGGCCCCAACCCCCGGCCCGTGGACCTGCACCGGACTGTGGCATGCTGTTCTGTCCCAGCCTATGTGAGTCCTTTTTAACTCACAAGGACCAACCCCTCTTTTAACAAATAGGCTGGAAATGCAGGAAAAACAAACCCCTTTTATTAATATGTACAGGCCTGCAAAATGTCCCAAAAGCAAAGGCAAACAAAACACAATTCAAACGGAGAATTGTCCCAAAGGCCAACAGAGAATTGTTCACAGGCAAGGCAAACAGACATGATTCCATGAAACTTGAGTCCTTCGCAAACACTTGCCTTCAGCAACCAGCACCACCCACACCTTCCTTTTTTATTATGCAGCCCCAAGGCGTGGCTTCTCAACGCCTTCTCCTCCTCCCTTGGAGTCGCCCCCTTGCCTCCCTCTGTCCTGCTCTTGTTGCCTGTCTGTGTTTGCAAGCGTCTATGATATCTTCCAGCTGTGAGTCCTCAGAGTCAGCTTCCCAGCACAGCTGGGTCTCAGCCTGAGCACGAGTGGAGGGGTCAGGCTCTTCATCAGATTGTAAATCCTTTTAGCTCATCAGAGCCTTCCTCCGACTCTGATGGCTCTCCAGGCCCCTCCTCCTCCTCTGATTCCCTGGACTCGGCTGCTGGGTCCACTGGCTGGCATAGAATCACAATACATGCCAGAAACCAGGCCACGCAAACAAAGCCCCCATCCGCGGGGTGCAGGTAGCACATGAAACCATGTCCTCTCCGGTCTGTGGAAAACCCTCTTTCCACAGAACTGATCCCTGGTGCCCAAAAGGTTGGGGGCCACTAGAGTAGAGTGAAATTTCCAAAGGTGGAATATGATGTTGCTTTCTTTCGTTCCATTGGGAGGAAGAAGAGTGTACTCCTGTTCCATCTTACACAGACTATGTCTTCTCAACGGGGCTACAGGTTCAAGACTTTCTGCCTTGAGTGTGAAGGACTTTCTGATTTCTTTCCATATTGCTGCTAATAGAATAGAATAACAGAGTCAGAAGGGACCTTATAGATCATCTAGTCCAACCCCCCCCCTTCAAGCAGGAGACGCTACACCATTTCTGACAGATGGCAGAAATGGCAGATGGCAGAACATCACCTATTGTAAGTAATTGCTGGGAGCTCTACAAGGCGTTGAAGAGACCATATTACAGAATAGGAATAGAATATAGAATAGAATAGAATAGAATAGAATGGAATGGAATGGAATGGAATGGAATGGAATGGAATGGAATGGAATGGAATGGAATAGAATAGAATAGAATAACAAAGAATGGAATAACAAAGAATGGAATAGAATAGAATAGAATAGAATAGAATAGAATGGAATGGAATGGAATGGAATGGAATGGAATGGAATGGAATGGAATGGAATGGAATGGAATAGAATAGAATAGAATAGAATAGAATAGAATAGAATAGAATAGAATAGAATAGAATAACAAAGAATGGAATAACAAAGAATAGAATAGAATAGAATAGAATAGAATAGAATAGAATAGAATAGAATAGAATAGAATAGAATAGAATAGAATAGAATAGAATAGAATAGAATAGAATAGAATAGAATAACAAAGAATGGAATAACAAAGAATGGAATAGAATAGAATAGAATAGAATAGAATAGAATAGAATAGAATAGAATAGAATAGAATAGAATAGAATAGAATAGAATAGAATAGAATAGAATTCTTTATTGGCCAAGTGTGATCAGACACACAAGGAATTTGTCCCCAGTGCATAAGCTCACAGTGTACATATAAACAACAAGTAATAGGTCATATAGGCCATAATCATAATTACAATCATTAAACCCAAGTTACAAAGAACATTGGATAAATCATAAGAAACCAGTAGGGAAAGATAGTAGGAAAGATGAGAAATGAGACAATGCTGTGGGAATTAGGTGTTCAGCAGAGTGATGGCACGGGGGGGGGGAATTACCTTTATGCCTGATTGTTTTTGCATGCAGTTCCCTATAATGGTGCCCTGAGGGGAGATGTTGAAGTAGAGGAGGTCCAGGATGTGAGGGGGTCTGTAGATATTTCCTCAGCCTAACCCCAACACTTCTGTGCCCAAAGGTAAAGGTTTGAGCAACCACATTTCAAAGTAGCATTCCACATACTTGGCAGGTTTTAGAATGGCCCCCCGTGAGCCATTTCATTGGTAGAAATGTCTTTGTCCCCAGGTACCAATGCTGTGATGCTTTTATTTAAAGAGTGCTTGATGTGTTTGCCCCCTTTCGTGAACTCTGCCGTGGTTGCACTGAAATGTCCTTGATCCCAATAAAAGGAAGGAAGGAAGGAAGGAAGGAAGGAAGGAAGGAAGGAAGGAAGGAAGGAAGGAAGGAAGGAAGGAAAGATAGAGTGGAGTAAATAAAGACGAGACAAGAAAAGCTTGCTGAAAGAAAACAGCTTGGACAAAGAGTAATGGGTTGATCTGATACTGCCTTAACACCAGAAAGGTGAAGGGCGAAAAAAAATGCCCCACAATTTCTATTAAATAACAGTCCAGAACTTTAAGAGAACTGCACTCCTTCATCTGTCATAGAGAGGTGAAATGGAATAAGAGTTTTGCACTTTCAGAAAATAGAGTTGTGATTAACAAATTCCCTTTAGGGGCAGTGGGGAAGCCGATCACCGTAGGAAGCAATTCTCCTGCCTGAACCAGCCAATAAAAGAGTGTGAGAAACTTTAGAGCCAGCTAAGGGCAGAAGGTATATCTCAGAGCTACTAGTGAATAAGCAAAAGTAAATAACTATTGTCTGCCACCTATGTTTATTGTCATCCCAAACCACTTGCCTTCCCCTGGGAATGACCAAGTAAAGCTTTATGGATCTTGGGACAAGTTACGCTTATGCTGCTTGTGGCCGTGTAAGGACTCCAAGCTAGGTCCTCACTTGATCCCTCCTGCAAGCCTGGCTGGCAGTTTAGAGTGCCTGAGGTTAGGTTCTCAGTTCAAAACCCCAAATTTAGTCATTCCAGTGTTGAAAGAAAAATCTTCCTTAGGGTCCAGTCCAAGCCGGGAATAAACAAAATGGAGACTGCTTTAGAAACAAGGTTGTAGTTTATTGAAGAGCAGAACCGCAAGACATGTGGCTCTGGAGCAGCTGACCACATATTGCTGGGAGTGATGGGTTTTTATACCTTCCGGGGCTTTTGTGTTTGGAGTTGTTATTGTGGCATAAAATTTGACCTAAGGTTCAGTATGCCATTTTAGTATTCTGATGGTGGTGGGTTAATCCTATTAGGTCCTAAAGGTCATAGCCTGCTTTCCTGAGGCTGTGGCTGATGGCTATGTCCTATGTTGCATTTTGGGGGGTGAGGGGTTGTTGGTTCTAGGGATCTTTGTTTTTCTAATCCCATCAGCTCTAAGCTTCCTGGCTCCAGTCTTTCTGAAAGGATTATTAAATCTGCATTTCTACAGACCTTGTTTCTGCTTGGGGCAGAGAGACTTGGGGGAGAGGGGGGGTTCTGCCTTTTAAGATCTTCTCCATTATTCCTTTGGGGAAATATAATATTCTGCTGCCTTTTTAATATTCCCCAAAATATTTCTTTCTCTAGAGGGGGAGATATTGCTGTCTTCCTACAGCAGGAAGGCCTTTGGAAACCGGCAAATGTGTTGAGAGTAAAACAGGAGTCTCCAAACTTGCCAACTTTTAAGATTTGTGGACTTGGCTGCCTGAGGAATTTTGAGAGTTGAAGTCCACCAATCCTGCCAAGTTTGGAGAACCCTGGGCTAGAAAGTCAGTGGATTAGAGCAGAGACACACCCGGAAGGGGAAACACCCGGAAACACTCAGAGAGAAGAGAAGATTACCTCCCACAACAATGACGAATGACTTTAGGACAATTATTCATTGGCCCTTCTTTGTATTTGCTTTGAAAGGAAGAACTTCAAACTCGGTCTTTACTAACATAATCTAAATCTAGGCCATTTGAGATTGCACCTTTCCCATGAATTCCAGGCCTCGTAATCTTCAGTAGGCTATTTTTGAATGTTTAAAAATGTAGGTGTGAAGCATCAAAGAAACATTATTCTGCTTCAGCCTTTATTGTTTCTTAGCTTGCCTCCAGATGCACATTTGGAGTGCTCAGCGCCCCTGTAAACAGTCCAGCCTGGGAAACAAGGTTATTGCAGAACTGCTGGGCTGGGAACTGAAGATTTTAAAAAAAAATGTCTGACACTTAATTGTGGAACGTGTCCTGCACTGTTAGAGGGGAAGAGAGGTTCTACACCAGTGGTTCTCAACATTTTTCAGGTTGAGACCCCACTTTCCCTGCCCATGCGTGGCGCGACCCTGGCGCGCGTGCGCACGTATGCGCGTGCGCGTCAGGCCGATCCGCACATGCACGGCGCGCGTGACGAAAAACAAAAAAAATGGCAGACCGCGACGGGCCGATCTGCGCATGCATGGCGCGCGCGCAATGGCCCAAACCGCGTATGCGCGGCGCGCACGCGATGAAAAAAAACAAAAGAAAAAAACAAAATGGCGGACCACGATGGCCCGAACCGCGCATGCGTGGCACGTGCGCGACGAAAAAAAATAAAAAAAAAACAAAAAAAACCAAAATGGCGGACCGCGATGTCCCGCGATCCCCGCGAAACGGTCGTTCGACCCCAAATGAGGTCACGACCCATAGGTTGAGAACCGCTGTTCTACACTTTTAAGCGGTAAATGCTCCAACACTGGATGTTTTCAAGAAGAGACTGGACCGCCATTTGTCCGAAATGGTAAAGGGTTTCCTGCCTGAGCAGGGGGTTGGACTAGATGACCTCCAAGGTCCCTTCCAACTTAATAACAACAACAACAACAACAACAACAACAACAACAACAACAACAACAACAACAACAACAATAATAATAATAATAATAATAATAATAATAATAATAATAATAATAATAATAATAATAATAATAATAATAATAATAATAATAATAATAATAATAGAAAATTTACTGTTCTGGCACCATTTTCGCCAGAGCTGGTTTCCTATTCATCAGTGCCGATATGCTGAGCTCAATAAAGTTTTGCATTAGAGATTTGGACTGTCTCAACTGTGCTTACTTCATTGGGATCATCAGTCGGAAGCTTGACATTTGGGCAGAGTCTTGCTAGGTCAATACGAAGGTCCTTTTGGTTGACTGTTACCGGTATGTTGCCACTGCTAAGACAATAGAAAGGATCAAGGGCTACTATCCTCCCTTAGTAATAGTTTCCATAACTGATGTTGACAGACCTACCACCTCCTCTTCCGTTACAGGACCCAACCCTGTCTATTGGTCAGAGAAGCTGGGAAAGGTCCTCCAACTTAAAAGCCTGCAATTCTCAACGTAGATTTGTCAGAAAAAGTTTGGGTAGATGTTGGCTAGCTCCTTGAGGAAACAGACATCCACTGAACCAAGCTACCTGGAGAGATAATTGAACGTGATGTATAGCAGTTCCTCCACACCCACAAGAAACATCTCTCTTCCCTAATTATATCTCGGAAGAAATTTAATTCCCCTGAAGGATTCAGAGGGAGGAAAAACAACATGACAAATATCTTTAAAATTTAATCCAGAGACCTTGATCTTTCCCCACCCCCAGTATCTGATGAGTTTCTTGTTTGAACCTTGCCATTTCTGCAATCGAAAATCTCCTGTTTAGTTCCCCTTCCTACCTCCGCTGTAACTTAAAATAGAGCACAGTTGGATTTTGAGAAAGATTTCAAGCTCTTGGCATGTTTTTAAAATGACTTTTAAAATGACTTTCGGTTCCAATTAGCATACACAGTCCATAAAGACTAGACACCTACCCACACAGTTACATATCTGTGAAGGAGAAGTGACTAAGAGGGGAGTGCAATAACTTGTCCAGCCAAATGAATCACACTAGTTAAAACCTCATTTGATGTATTCCAAAATTATAACTGGAATAGAATAGAGCTGGAAGGGACCTTGGAGATCTTCTAGTCCAGCCCCCTACTCAAGCAGGAGATCCTATACCATTTCAGACAAGTGACTGTCCAATCTCTTCTTAAAAACCTCCAGTGATGGAGCACTCACGTCTGGTGGCAAGCTGTTCCACTGGTTAATTGTCCTAGTTTTTAAGGAAGTTTCTCGTTAATTCCAGGTTGCTTCTCTCCTTGATTAGTTTCCATCCGTTGCTTCTTGTCCTGCCTTCAGGCGCTTTGGAGAATAGCTTGACTCCCTCTTCTTTGTGGCAGCCCCTGAGATACTGGAAGACTGCTATCGTGTCACCCCTCGTCCTTCTCTTCTTTAAACTAGACATACCCAATTCCTGCAACCTTTCTACATATATTTTATTTTGCAGATATATATGTGTGTGTGTGTGTGTGTGTGTGTGTGTGTATGTGGGTATTTGTATGTAGGTCTTTGGTTATTCGGGTTTTCTCCTGCGTAAAATTGGAAGTAAGCCAAACCTTGAAGTTGTTGAGTGAATCACATGGTTATTAAGCGAATCTGGCTTCCCCCTTTTGATGTTGGTTTGTCAGAGGCCGGCTGGAAGATTGCAGATGGTGATAACATGGCCTCAGGATGCTGCAACGAATTGTAAAAATGGTTGCCAAGCACCCAAATTTTGCTGACAGGACCATGGAGATGCTGCAACATTCGTAAGTGTGCAAATCACTTTTTTTTTTTAGTACCATTGTAACTTTGAAATGAACTGGGGGAGGGGGGGGTAAGCCAAGCAGTATCCGTATTAACACCACAGTTCAAAACAAGCCAAGTTAGAAAATTGGTTGGGTTATTTTTTTGTCAGAACGGGGAGGATCCTAACATATTCCTAGCTTTTGAAATGTCATCAACATTCTGCAATTCCTCCTTCACACCCAAACACACCTCCACACACACACACCCCACACACACACACACACACACACGATTGCAGAGAAACAGCGTGGGGAGGTGCAGAAAGCATTTGAGGCACAGCAGTAAAGCCACTGCTCCAGTCACTGTTTTGCTTTCCAGCCATCGTCAAATTGTTATGCTGCTGTTGTGTTTCCTGCCGATAACTTTTTTTTTTTGCTGTTGAGCTGAGCTCCTGGTGCCACTCCGACATACTTGTACAAATTGAAAAGCCGGGTGGTGGGATTTGTCTCTGCTGAAAGTGGAGTGGAGGTCTCGCCTTCTCCGTTTCACCAAATGTTTTCGGGCTGTAATCATTAAAATGTGCCGAAGATGAATTAGAGGAGGCCCTGGTGAGGCGGGGGATGGTTGGGGGGACACACACACTGTGTGCTAGGCTGCGGTCCATAAATCATCTGGTTGACAGTGCCAATACAAAGCTGAAGGCCACATACTTGTCTTTGACAGTGCCAAATGGGTTTGTTACTCCTTGGCAGAAGAGGGCAATTCAGGAGATTGGGAGGGGAGAGGGTAGGGCTGTCAAACCTTCCCACCTTTTCTTTGCTAAGGGGGGTCACCTCGAAGTTTGCAGCAGAATTGGTTTTTCGCCTCCCCCTTTGGTGGCATATGTGTGTGTGTGTATGTGTGTGTGCTTTTTAAGACTTTTCCTTTCTTGGTTGAGGTAGGGGTGTCCACGGAATGGGGATTGCGTGTCGGTTTCCCCTCTCCAAAACTGGGGTTTGCTCTCCCAATCCAATACCCCAATCAAGGAACTACCAACTCAGTAAACAACAGCATAAGGAACACTCCCACCAAGTCTGACAAGACAACTGTTAGTATATATAGCCTTGATGATGTTGCATAGTTGGGTCATGAAACCTCTGCAAAAAACCAACCAAGTTCAGAGAGCAACATGGACCCCACAGTTGTTGTTGTTGTTCTTCTTCTTCTCCTCCTCCTCCTCCTCCTCCTCCTCTTCTCCTCCTCCTCCTCCTCCTCTTCTTCTTCTCCTCCTCCTCCTCCTCCTCTTCTTCTTCTTCTTCTTCTTCTTCTCCTTCTCCTCCTCCTCCTCTTCTTCTTCTTCTTCTTCTTCTCCTCCTCCTCCTCTTCTTCTTCTCCTCCTCCTCCTCCTCCTCCTCCTCTTCTTCTTCTTCTCTTCCTTCTCCTCCTCCTCCTCTTCTTCTTCTTCTTCTTCTTCTCCTCCTCCTCCTCTTCTTCTTCTTCTTCTTCTCCTTCTCCTCCTCCTCTTCTTCTTCTTCTTCTTCTCCTCCTCCTCTTCTTCTTCTCCTCCTCCTCCTCCTCCTCCTCCTCCTCCTCCTCTTCTTCTTCTTCTTCTTCTTCTTCTCCTTCTCCTTCTCCTCCTCCTCCTCTTCTTCTTCTTCTTCTTCTTCTTCTCCTCCTCCTCCTCCTCCTCCTCCTCCTCTTCTTCTTCTTCTTCTTCTTCTTCTTCTTCTTCTTCTTCTTCTTCTTCTCCTTTTCCTTCTCCTTCTCCTCCTCCTCCTCCTCCTCCTCCTCCTCCTCCTCCTCCCCACAAACCCCATTCTCTTCTAGCACTGATGGTGTTCCCTAGTTGGGTCATGAAATGTCTACCAAAAAGACAACCAAGCTCAGAGACCACCAAGGCCTCCACAGTTAACCCCGAGCTGCAGAGATCCTCTTCTATCAAGAAGTCCTACCGTTTCCAAGCAAAGTCTAGCAATAGGACTTCAAAACCCTTAGAAAGAAAAGTACTATCAACTAGTGTGAATTCAGGCTATGTATTTTAAGGTAGTATCCAAAGCTCAGAGTCCACTCTTCAGTCTGTGATTATGTGGCCTCCCTCAGGTCACTGAGAGCTACAAGTGCAAGAAAACCAAGAGATCAAAAAGTGGAAAAAAATCCAGGAAGGCTTGGCTGAGATGGTGTCAAGTTATAATTTCTGAGAAGTAATTCAGGGATACGTCAATATCAATATTTCCGTGCAGGACCCAGCTGGGCTTCTGAACATTTGCCTCTGTCGTAAACATCTAATCAGAAGAGGGAGGAATGGAAAGCTGCATTGAACTCATGGTGTATTGTACATCAATGCTGAAATTATAGTTATTGCCGCAGCTAACAATGGTTCTGTGTATACTTCAACACTAGGTAACTCAGTAATCAGATGTTACTTGCCAGGAGGCTGTGTGTTTCCACCTGCCTAATATTTTCTTTTTAATGTCGTTTTTGTCCTTTCTGCACCAAGGGAAGAGAAGCATCAAAAGTCTCAAAGACTTCTACAGAGTTCCAAAGGTGTTTTTTTCAAAAGGCAAGTGGACATTGTTTTTTCTTGAAGATGTTTCACTTCCCATCCAGGAAGCTGCTTCAGTTCTGACTGAATGGTGGAGAATGGAAGGGTTTATATTCCTCGCAGTCATCCGGTCGTTAGCACTCTTTCTGAGAGTTGTTGAGGCCACTTGGAGGGGCATTTGTGCCCTCAGGGACACCTTACTCAAGGTGCAAAGGGGTGTGGAACCTTCTTGGAACTGCTGAAAGGACTGTGCTGTAAGCAGGAGATAGGTGGTGTTGTGTCCTCCCTCTATTGAGAGAGGACTGTTCAGTCTTAATGCTGATGGCCTCTTTGACCCCTTTTTCAACGATATGCCAATGATCAGATGATGGCAAGGAATATAAACCCTTCCATTCTTCACCGGTCAGTCAGAACTGAAGCAGCTTCTTGGATGAGAAGCAACATGTCTTCAAGGAAAAACAAAGTCCAGATGCCTTTTGAAAAAGCCCTTTGGGGCAACCATGAACTGGGTGACTGAGAAGCTCCATAGACACTTCCATTGAATCTTTGAAGCAAATATTGGATGAGGAGATGAGTGATGAGAAACTGCTCCTCCTCAAGGGAAGCAAGGAAATGGAGAGAGAGAGAGAGAGAGAGAGAGAGAGACAGACAGACAGACAGACAGACAGACAGACAGACAGACAGACAGACAGACAGACAGACAGACAGAGAGAGACAGAGAGAGACAGAGAGAGACAGAGAGAGACAGAGAGAGACAGAGAGACAAAGACAGGGAAAGACAGAGAGAGACAGAGAGACAGAGACAGAGAGAGAGACAGAAAAAGAGACAGAGAGACAGAGAGAGACAAAGACAGAGACAGAGAAAGAGACAGAGAGACAGAGACAGAGAGACAGAGAAAGAGGCAGAGAGAGACAGAGAGACAAAGACAGAGAAGGAGACAGACAGAGACAGAGACAGAGACAAAGACAGAGAGAGACACAGAGACAGAGACAGAGAGACAGAGACAAAGACAGAGAGAGAGACAGACACAGAGAGAGACAGAGAGAGACAGAGACAGAGAGAGACAGACACAGAGACAGACAGAGAGACAGAGACAGAGAGAGACAGAGATAGAGAGAAGAGAGAAGAGACTTCAGCAAGACGCCCAGACACCAGTGCTGGAACTTCTTGGAGGTATTTGGCTGTAAGGATGAAATTTTGGAGAACTGGAATGCCAAAGTTTTCTATTCAACCAGAAAGGAATAGGATGGGCTTCTTCTGCACAGAAGGATGCCAGTAACAAAGGGTTAAATAAATTGCTCCTGTTTTCCTGCAGACTGTCTTAAAATTACTTCTCCTCCTGAACAGAGCCTTAAGGATAGAACAGTCATTTAGTCTTGCCACCTTTGACTTTCTATCAATATAACAACTGCCCATTGTGCACGTGGCTCGTTACCAGACATCCTTGGCTGCTGGAAGTATCCCTCTCCCCCCCCCACCCACTTGCCATCCTTCCAAAAATCAATATGGCTTTGTGAATGAGAACATCTTTATCTCTTCTCTCCCCTGGTGTGACAGTGCAGTTTGATCCAGGGGTCGGCGCTGATGCAGATTTGTCCATCAGTTTCTCCTGTGAATGGATACTTTCTGCGGAATCACCTCTTGGCTATTTCGGTTGGCCCGAAGACAGAGGATTTGGGCCCAACATTTGTGGCTGACATGAGAAACGGTTGGTGGAGTCTGAGGCCAGTTGGATACTTTGTGTTTAGCTAGGGGGAGTTCATTTTCCTCTAATTCCCTGACCAGTGAAAGGTTTATGTAGCAAAGGATAAGACGATAGGGCTCTTGGGAATGGCTCCGAATAAGAAGTTGCAGGCCCCACCTGTGAAATAATGTCCCCCTCCCTATTTTTTGATGTGAAAAAAACACTGTTACTGTTGTGGGTGTCTCTAGACCAGCTTGGGAAATGTCAGAAGATGAGGAGGAGCAACCAGGCCCCTCTGGGTGCTTTCCCCTCCCGGCAGCAGAGACAGACAGGGAGGACATTTGCATGCAATCTGGGTCAGACTCTCAAAGCGGAGAGTCAGACTTGGAACAGGACAATATATGGCTTGATCCGAGATTCCGAAGGTTTGATAGGAGGAGGTTTCAGTTACGTGGAAAAAGGAAGCCAAGGGGGAAGTGACGTATCGGAAACTATATTAGAAGAGGAAGGAGGGACTAATTCTTTGTCACGAGCAACGTTAATATCAAGGAGTAGCCTGATACCTTGAGAAGTTCATTTGAACTCAGTTTTCTGGTGTTTTTGGAATGTACGGAAGATTAATGAGATCTTGGACAACCTGAGAGATAAAGAGTGAGTTAATTGGAAGGGAGGGAGAGCATGTTTAAGCTGAATGTAAATAAGTCAGATTTGGCCTTCCGCAAACAAAATGCCAGCAGCTTGCTTTGAAGTGAATCTCTTGAACTATGTTAAATAAAACTCTTAAAGAAATATTTCTGTGGATTTTACTAAGCTGAGAAGGGCCAGATACAACAGTTACTTGGGCCCTTGGTGCTCTCTGAGCTTGGTTGTTTTATTGCAGATGTTTCATTACCTGACTAGGTAACATCATCAGTGCTAGAAAGAATTGGGACATGTTGGGAGGAGGACGAGGAGGAGGAGAAAGAGAAGGAGGACTGTGTGGTCCTCGGTGCTCTCTGAGCTTGGTTGTCTTCTAATCATAACCCGATTAGAAAATGTCATCAGTGCTAGGGGAGAAGCCCACCCCCTCATTAGCACTGAAGGTGTTACCTAGTCGGGTAATGAAATGTCTGCACGCAAACAGCCAAGCATCCGAGAGCAGCAGGGACCCCACAGTTCATGCTTGAGCTACACGTATTCTCCTCTATTGGTATTCCAAGAATGGAACCTATAGCCCCACAGCTTCCTCATGCTGAATTCCCTCTCTTTGATCTGAATAATTGTGCCAGCCTTTGGCAAGGGGAGCGAAACGGAAGCCCAGCACTTTGAAAAACAGCTACATCATCTTGGGAAAAAGAAGTGGCTGCGCTAAAGGCTTGGAAGAAAAAAAAACTTGTTCCGCTTTAGAGGTTAATCCTCAAGAAATTGGCTTTGTTAGAAACATCCCTCTTTACAGCAGCTGTAAGGAGAAACCAAGAGAAAGGCTGTTATTGCCAACTTCCTAATCTCTTCTTGTCTAAAAGGACACGTGCCAAGGTCATCAGGATTGAAATTATCTAAATGAAATCTGCCACATCCGAGGACCACCGTACGATAAGGAGCAGGCAAGCCTTATCTTCAAGATGAAGACTCAACTTTTTATACACTGCAGCTAGATGACGTGACAATTACGTCCTCCTCCAAACTCATTTGCAGGGAAACCAGGGTAAGCTGGCTATGTACCTTGGGTTAACTGCAACCTCAACCTTCTCCCATAGCCCCAAAATCATTTCCAACACTATATTGGCGGTTGAAGTCAGTAGCCACACCGGGAGATCCACGGTTTATCAAATAGCTTGGAAGAAAGCTATTTCTCAACCTCTGAACAGACAGTTTTCTCGTATTAATTAATTGTTTTCAAAGCCAGTTAAGTTTATTTCATACCCCTGGGGATGATGAAGCACTGAAAATTCTGTGCTACACAAACAGTTGGCCAATTAAACTGTCTAGTGCCATGGCTTGAGCAGGGAAGGAGCCACTGAGATCCAGTGGGTTTCCTTTTGAGTAGGAACATGCACACATAGAGGAAGAGGGTCATACATTTTTGAAAGGGGTGTTGAGATCCTGTCAGGGGTCTAAGGATGCTTAGTTGGTGCATCCTTAACAATTGGGGTCTTTCAGTTTTGACCCTGAAGGAGGAACATGCTACGAACCAACTTACCATTTGGGAATTTGGGAATTTTACAGAGGGTATAACTGTGTGCATCTTTTAATTGTTGCATGCCCATCTTGAGTGTCTGTTTACCATGAACCTTAGGTGAACCTTAAGACTTGATGAAACAATATTAGCACCATTCATTCAAGGCACAACAGTGAAAGGTGGGACAAGATAAAGGGGTTGGGTGCTTGTCAAATTAAAACTCCTGAAATCTTGATTCAGGAAAGAATAGAGAATAAAAGAGTTGGAAGGGACTTTGGAGGTCTTCCAGTCCAGCCCACTGCTCAAGATGGAGACTCTATACCATTCCAGACAAATGGTTGTCCAGTCTCTTCTTGAAAGCCTCCAGTGATGGAGCATCCACCATTTCTGGAGTCAAGTTGTTCCACTGATTAATTGTTCTAACTGTCAGGAAATTCCTCCTTAGTTCCAGGTTGCTTCTCTCCTTGACTATTTTCCATCTGTTGCTTCTTGTCTTGTCCTTTGGAGAACAGGTTGACCCTCCCTCTTCTTTGTGGCAGCCCCTCAGATATTGGAAGACTGCTATCATATCACCCCCTAGTCCTTCTCTCTATTAGACTAGACATACCCAGCTCCTGCAACTTTTCATCATATTGAACTCTTTGTGTTGAATACAATAATGTTAGAACATCTGTTAGCTATCAACACCATCAACTTGACCCTTTCATTTCCAAAATAAATCTTCCATCCTCCTGCTAGCTAGACCTTTCCAAATCAATTCCATTAAGTTTTCTTTGGCTTTCATTTAGCAATAATATCAACTGAGCTCCAATGTCCCAAAATAAACTTAGCAATCTCCATGGAGCTGTTGTGCTGTATTTAACTACCCCCCCTTGCAAAACAAAAAACAAAAACAAATGCTGGAAAGCTGCCCTCCAAATGAATTTCTATTCTATTCCAGTGCGTCCACACAACTCTGGAAATACTTTTAAGATGACTCTGAAGATGCCAGAGAAATAAAATCGCTCTTGGCCTATTCTATTCTATTCTATTCTATTCTATTCTATTCTATTCTATTCTATTCTATTCTATTCTATTCTATTCTATTCTATTCTATTCTATTCTATTCTTCATTCCTCCTATTCTATTCTATTCTATTCTATTCTATTCTATTCTATTCTATTCTATTCTATTCTATTCTATTCTATTCTATTCTTTATTCCTCCATTCTATTCTATTCTATTCATCCCATCCTATATTCTATTCTATTCTATTCTATTCTATTCTATTCTATTCTATTCTATTCTATTCTATTCTTCATTCCTCCATTCTATTCTATTCTATTCTATTCTATTCTATTCTATCCTATTCTATTCATCCCATCCTATATTCTATTCTATTTTATTCTATTCTATTCTATTCTATTCATCCCATCCTATATTCTATTCTATTCTATTCTATTCTATTCTATTCTATTCTATTCTATTCTATTCTATTCTTTTATTCTATTCTTCATTCCTCCATTCTATTCTATTCTATTCTATTCTATTCTATTCTATTCTATTCTATTCTATTCTATTCTATTCTATTCTATTCTATTCTATTCTACTCTGTAATACTCTGTAATACTCTGTAATGCTCTAATACGTAATATTCTGTTCTATTCTATTCTGTAATATTCTATAATATGTAATATTCTATTCTATTCCTATTCCTATTCCTATTCCTATTCCACTCCACTCTACTTTCTTCCATTTTTTTAAATAAAAAAAATCACTTTAATATTCCAGGCCAAATTTCATAGGGAATAGGCTGACATTTGATTGATCACTTCATATCCCGCATACGAAAGCAAACAAATCAATTTATGCATCTGAAATACATATGTTCTTAAAACATCTCTCACATGCTGAGATCATTTCGTTAAGTTGTCTGCCTGTTCCTTTCGGTTTAGAGGCTGTGATAAGCAACGGCAGAGTGTTTCACAGAAACACCAGAGCCCAGGGGAAACCTGATAAAACTGTGTCTCTTCCAAAGCGGTACTCTTGAATTATTCTAAGCATTAAGTTGCCATCTTCTTCTCATCCATAGCTGGCTTGCTCCGAGCTTCTCTTCCAGACTTCTCCCTTTTCTTCCTTTTTATGTATAAACCTAAAAGTAGGAGATTTCCAACTGCAAATAAATTCTCACAGTCACGTTGTTAGCTGGGTGGTGCCTAAACCCAAATAAATACACAGTTCAAAGGCTGTTTTGGTCAAGGGTTGAGCAGAAAGCAAGTGTAATTAGTAGCTCACCCCTCTGAAAACATTATTAAAAATAGTCTCTTTTTTCCAAATGGTATGAAGGTTTTGAATCGTATCTGGATGATTGTCTGCCTTGCATTCACTGTTATGCTCAACCATTTTGTTTTCTCATTTTGTTTTAAACCACAGACAGATTTGGTGCATAATTTCCTAGGGGGAAAAAACACACACACACAAAAGTGTCACTTTTCCCTCGATAAATACACAAGATTAAAGCTTTATAAAGGTACCAACCAGCTTAGTCATGACACAGGCACTTGAATTTCAGTTTTTCACACTCATTCTTAGTGGTTCGTAAATCCAATCACACTGGGTTTTGTCTCCATGCCTGCCCGAAGCCAAAGAGATTATTTGTGTGAAATCTTGATTGATTAATTGATTTAGCAGATGCACACACCCCTTCTTTTCTAAACAGCAGCCCGTTGCCTCCTTTAAATGCTGTAGCTATAAAATCCTCCCTTTAAATAACTCCTCCGTTGGAGAAGTTGCTTTCGGAGGTCTTCTCTAGGGACTTAATCCAAGCCACAATGATTACACACCACCCAGGAGATAGCTGTTACGCTACGCTTGAGAATCTCATGACCCAGATTTCATAGGAATTGTCTACTAGAGGTTTTGTTTCTTTTGAAGTTCTGTTTTGGAAGTTACAATCAATACTCTACTCAACATACAACTTAACTGTTTTGTTATTTACAGAATTTACAGAACAACGGAGTGGGAAGAACCTTGGAAATTTTCTAGTCCAGCTCTCTGTTCAAGCAGGAGACCTTATACCATTGGGTGAAACCAGGCTTAATACGGTAGCAGTAACTATGAGGGGGATCTTGGAGACTTAGTGGACAATCATTCAGAACAGAGTAGAGTAGAGTAGGGTAGGGTAGGGTAGAGTGGAGTAGAATAGAATGGAATGGAAGAGAAGAGAAGAGAAGAGAAGAGAAGAGAAGAGAAGAGAAGAGAAGAGAAGAGAAGAGAAGAGAAGAGAAGAGAAGAGAAGAGAAGAGAAGAGAAGAGAAGAGAAGAGACAGATTGTAGAATAGAATGGAATGGAATGGAATGGAATCTGGAAAGGACCCTGGGTCTTCTAGTTCAGCCCCCCGCTCAAGCAGGAGAACCTACACCATCTCGGACAGGTGATTGTCTAGACTCTTGTCTCTTCTTAAAAATCTCCAATGATGGAGAACCCACAATTTCTGGAGGCAAAGCTATTCCACTGGTTGATTGTCCTCACTGTCAGGAAGTTTCTCCTTAATTCCAGGTTACTTCTCTCTTTGATCAGCTTCCAACCCTTGTTTCTTGTCCTTCCTTCTAGATGAGCCAACACTATGTGGCAACAGCCAAAAGAGCCAACGCAATCCTAAGTTGCATTAACAGAGGGATTCAATCAAGATCACGTGAGGTACTAACTAATACCACTCTATATATAAAGCCTTAGTAAGACCACACCTAGAATACTGAAACCAATTTTGGTCCCCACACTATGAAAAAGATGTGGAGATTCTAGAAAGATTCTAGAAATACAAAAAGTAGGATAACTTCCAACTTCTTTTCCAACAGATATAAATGAAACTTGCATTGCTCTTACTCTACACTTACAGCATCCATTTTTTATAATCTATTAATATTACCAATCATTAATTCCATACGTTCATAATTTCATTTTTTTTCCTGTTCCGTGCAAAAAGTCCACAAGAGGCTTCCAGTTTAATAACTTAATTAAGTTAAAATCAATGGGTGTTTTTCCCTCTAAGCAAGGCTGTCAATTTTCCTTTCTCAGTCAATTGCATCAATTTACCAACCATTCCTCCATTGCAGGTATTATTGAGTGTTTCCACCATTGGGAAGAGTCTGTCATTCCTGAGTTGGGCCAAAGAATGCTTCTACACATCCAGGTTGAAATGATATCTACAACAAACTGGGTTACCAAGAGGCTGCAAAATGTTTTGGGGACAGCACTCTGAATTTCTCTCAAGGTAAGGAGATTCTGTTTCAAATTCTAGGCTATGACGCATTTAGTATTTTCTGACTACCACTAGAGGTCAATAGTATGCTATCAGCCTAGCGTTCTGAATTATCATAGTGCATGATGATAGCTTGGAGAGTGCACCAACTTCATTCGTTCTCAGGGATAAGGGAGGCTGAGCCCATATGAGTCTATGGGATTTTGGTTTGTGGGGTGAGAAACTAGCAGTGAGGAAAAGTTAGAACTTTTAGGCTTTTGGGCTCCTTGGTGCTCTCTGAGCTGGGTGGCTTTCTTGCAGATGTTTTATGATCCAAGTAGGGAATATCATCAGTGCTAGAAGGGAGTGGAATTTGCAGGGAGGAGGAGGAGGAGGGGGGGAGGAGGAGGAGGAGGAGGAAGAAAAAGAAGAAGAAGAAGAAGAAGAAGAAGAAGAAGAAGAAGAAGAAGAAGAAGAAGAAGAAGAAGAAGAAGAAGAAGAAGAAGAAAAAGAAGAAAAAGAAGAAAAAGAAGAAGAAGAAGAAGAAGAAGAAGAAGAAGAAGAAGAAGAAGAAGAAGAAGAAGAAGAAGAAGAAGAAGAAGAAGAAGAAGAAGAAGAAGAAGAAGAAGAAGAAGAAGAAGAAGAAGAAGAAGAAGACAACAACGACGACTGTGGAGTCCTTGGTGATCTCGGAACTTGCAGGTGTTTCATATCCCAATTGGATAACCTCTTTAGAAAGGAGTGAGTTTTGCTCTCTGTTTATATATTAGTGGTTGGCCCTGTCCCTGCTGGTGGGAGTTTCTTGGTGTTTCCTTCATTAGGCTGTTGATTATTTGATTATTTGTTTGAGTTGGGTGCTCATCTGGGTGTTGATTGCTGGTGAGGAGATGTTTAGGTCTTTTTGTTTCCTTTTTGGCTTGACTGTCTCTTCTGAATGGCATGTAGATATTCTTTATCTCTATGTGCCTAGCGAGTAACTCATTTCACACTCTCCTTACATTCAGGGGTCCCCTGAAATATCTTCATCAAGAGCTTCCACAATAGGACTGACCACAGGGAAGGAATTTTGGCCAATGAATGATTAGGTTTATCATCCTCAAGACCCCAACTCTGCTTTGATATCTTCATCAATAAGGTGGACCATGTTCCAAGATGCTTTCATAATTTGGCCCCCTTGCTTTTCCCCATGGACCCCTCTGATTATGCCGGGGTCTAGAAAAGGGGTCTTAAAAGACTGGAGGTGGTTCATGGGCCATGTGTTTTCCATCTCTGCCATCAGGAATGATTTACACATCGCACACTTGGCAAAGCCTAGCCAAGCAAATTATAACACCGCTTAAAGGTCATGTGTAAATCCAGTCTCTAATGGGAGAAGGAGGTTAATAGCAGCAACTTCTATTCCAAAGATGCCTTGTTCTGCATTAGCCTAGTTCGTCAAGATTGGATAACTGCCCAAAAGGTGGCTGATTAATATCTCCCGGCCACTAACATTATTTTCCATCTAGTAATAATAAGAAAAATAGTTTTACACATCTGGCTCTCAAAAAGGGTGTTCTTCTTTTTCCTGTGCTTTCATCTTTCTGTATTTCTTTTTTTATATATATATAACTAGTTTTTATTGCTTTTCCAGTTTTACATTTAAGTGTTTAGAAAGCAGCGTGGTGATTGGGTAGTCAATGGTACAATAACAAACTCTTTAGGACATATCTCAGGTTACATCATCCAAACATTCCTTCCTTATTTCCTTCCTTCCTTACATCATCCAAACATTCCTTCCGTATTTGCTGTGTCATATTTAAGCTAGTAAATTCGTAATTATAACAAGCTCAGTTAAAACATTTATCAATATATTTATGCTTATACATATCCATGTCCCGCATTTAAATTTTATCTAATTTTTTATTACAGTATTCCAATTTAACCTTTAATATCCATAGTATTTGAATTGATGTATTTCACTACATAAAAATGATAATATTTAAAATACACCTATTACTTACTTGGATATATTCTTATTTGATTTCATAAACATTTTCTATTTCTCATCCTAGTACATCACCACTTACTAACGGAGTATCTTTGATTGTCTCAAATCCGTCGTCTGTGTTATCTGGGCCAAACAATAATTCAGAGCTATTTCCTAATAGTTAATTTTCATCTTTCCTTATTTCTGCCCATAGGGAAATGCGCAGATTTTTCTAAAATGGGGAACACCCAAAGGAAGCCACTCTTTTGGGGTTTCATCGGTGGACTTCACAAGCTAGCCATCTTTCCCTTAAACCTGGCTTAGCAAAATACAACTGCTTGTATTCACAAAAGGAACCGTACTCTGCTGACCATGGTGGTCTTGTTCATTCAGAGTACTCTGATCTTTCTGAGGTTTGCTCCACGCATCAAACACGAGCTACCTGATTGAGTCTCACCAGCTCAGAGTTGATTTATCCTTCCATCCTTCCGTGGTCGATAAACTGAGGACTCGGATTGTTGGGGGCAACAGGCTGACTCTGTAAACCGCTTAAAGAGGACTGTAAAGCACTGTGAAATGGTATATAAGTCTAAGGGCTATTGCTATTTGGTATGTTCGCCTCCCTGGCTTATTTATAAAAGTACTAAAGGTAGGATAAAAATAGATAGATTTCGGAAGAGGAGGAGGAGGAGGAGGAGGAGGAGGAGGAGGAGGACTGTGGGATCCTTGGTGCTATCTGAGCTTGGTTATTTTCTTTCAAATTTATTTACTTATTTATTTATTTATTTATTTATTTATTTATTTATTTTGGACTTATATGCCGCTCCTCTCCGAAGACTCGGAGCGGCTTACAACATATATATAAAACAACAACTACAATCTAAGTCCAAGCAAAAAATATATAAAAAATAAAACCCCACACATATTCATCAGTCACACAACAACCCACAATCATCCCCAGGCCTGCCGGCATAGATAAGTTTTAAGATTCCTCCGGAAGGCCGGGAGAGTGGGGGAAACGCGGACTTCAGGAGGCAGTTGGTTCCAGAGGGCAGGCGCCACAACAGAGAAGGCCCTCCCCCTAGGGCCCGCCAGACGACATTGTTTCACTGACGGGATCCGGAGGAGGCCGACCCTGTGCGCTCTCACCGGTCGAAGGGAAGTATGTGGCAGAAGGCGGTCCCGTAAGTATCCTGGTCCAATGCCATAAAGGGCTTTATAGGTAATGACCAACACTTTGAATTGCGCTCGGAGACCAATAGGCAGCCAATGCAGCATGCGGAGAGTTGACGAAATGTGGGCACGACGTGGAAGGCCCACAATTGCTCACACAGCTGCATTTTGCACTAATTGTAGTCTCCGAACACTCTTCAAGGGTATTGTTCTCTTTCTTTCTTTCTCTCTCTCCTTTTGTGTAGGGGTGTGTGTGCGTGTGAATGTATGCATATATAAATATGTAGGATCTAGAGTCTAATATTTTACACGGTTGTTTGCCTACTAGACGAGCACAAAAGATGGAAAGCATCTTTTATAAGAGTGGATTTTTTTTTTTAAACAAAGGGAAGAATATCTGGCTTGATTTACTCCATAAAACTTTTGAGCTCTAGGAGGCATATAAAATGTGTTCCTGGCTTCAGAGATGACTTGTTTTATTTTTTATTTTATTTTATTTATTTTATTTTATTTTATTTTATTTTATTTTATTTTATTTTATTTTATTTTATTTTATTTTATTTTATTTTATTTTATTTTATTTTATTTTATTTTATTTTATTTTATTTTATTTTATTTTATTTTATTTTATTTTATTTTATTTTATTTTATTTTATTTTATTTTATTTTATTTTATTTTATTTTATTTTATTTGCAGTGGATGCTGTTTGTAATCTCTTTGGCGTTTGCCTGTAAGTTTATACAGTCACCAGAGGTAGAGCTACAGTAATGGGGGGGGGGAGTGCCCTGCTGTAAAGGAAAACTTTTAAAGATCAGTACATGGGCTCTTGGCATTAGTTAATAGGTTTATATTAAATTTGTTTAAATGGAATGAAAGAAAAGAGAAAGAAAGTATTTCCTTCCGTCACCGTCTGTAGCTGGGCTGCTTGGAGCTGAACTGCAAACATAAAGCACCAGGAGTGGCCGAAGCAATTGCAAAAGAAGATAAATCTCTATCCCAAAATAATATTTTAATAGTGCCTGGGCAGAAGCAGGTAATTCCAAACTGATTGTTGTAATCCAACATTGATCTGATTCGGCCACGCCATTCAAATCTCAGCCTAATTAGATCCATTTTCAAACAGGAATCAGTAATTCAAAACTTCTCAGGTCATCATATTTAACAAGTCAGTAGATCTAGTTTAGTGAATAGAAGGAGCAGGGGTGACATGATAGCAGTCTTCCAATATTTGATGGGCTGTCACAAAGGAGTCAAGCTGTTCTCCAAAGGCACCTGAAGGCAGGACAAGAAGCAATGGATGGAAATTAGTTGAGACTCTAGAAAGAGTGCAGAGAAGAGCAACAGAGATGATTAGGGGACTGGAGGCTACAGCATATAAGGAACGGTTGCTGGAATTGGGTATGTCTAGTTTAACGAAGAGAAGGACGAGGGGTGACATGATAGCAGTCTTCCAGTATCTCAGGGGCTGCCCCAAAGAAGAGGGAGTCAAGCTATTTTCCAAGGTGCCCGAAGGCAGGACAAGAAGCAACGGATGGAAACTAACCAAAAAGAGAAGCAACCTGGAACTAAGGAGAAATTTCCTGACAGTTAGAACAATTAACCAGTGGAACAACCTGCCTTCCGAAGTTGTGGTTGAAGAAAGTCCAATTGCCTTTTTGGAAAAAACACCTTTGGGGTAACATGAAGAGAGTACAGATGACTAAGTCAAACAAGTTGTAAGTCAATATGAGTTTCTCAGCTGTAAGTCAAGGAGAATAGAGGAGGCAATTTCCTTAATTATTTATTAGTTGTAAGGGTCAGGATTATGAAGAGAGTAAGTCAAACTGGTTGACTAAGTTAAACTAGTTGTAAGTCAATGTGAGATTCTCAGCTGTATGTGGAGGAGAGGAGGCGATGTTCTTCCTTAATTATTTATTAGTTGTAAGGGCCAGGATTATGAAGAGAGTAAGCTGCTAATTGTTTGTAAAATTTACCCTACCGCCCCACTGGATGGACTTCCAAACAACATCAAGATGTTTCTCAACCGTCACAGTTTGCCAAAGCTCCCAAACTGTGTTTCTTTTGCGGTGCTGTTTTTCCTTCCCCGACTCTTATGCTAAAACGGAATGTAGATTAATTTCACCTCTTTGGCTCATCCTACGAGCCTTTGTCAGCATCTATAATTCAGTTTCAACTTGGAGGATTTAAAAAAATCCTCAGCCGCAATTTCAGAGTGGGTGAGAAGATTTAGTCAAAGAAGCCTTGGACTGAAGGCGCATTAAAGCTTTTTTTGAAAAAAAAACTCAAAACCCCATTCTTTGTGTCCAATCCTCGGCTTTTGATGACCAAATCTTCCCCAATGGAAAAAAAGGACTCCAGCTTGCTAAGTCCTGATTAACGACCTCATTCACTGACCAAATTCATGGCAACTACGAGGCGTCCATATTTTACACTCCGAGAAATATTTATGAGGCAGGCTTGGTGTGTATTTGTTTTGCTTTTATTTTTAATTTACCTCCTGCTAATCTCTCTCTGCTGCAAAGGAAAGAAAGTTACAAGCATCCAGGCGACCATCAAAGCTAGCTAGCCTAGATTGCCTTCTTGTGGGTAGATGTTCTAAGAACAAAATATTTTTAAGTACCCCTGTTCTTTCTCAAAAGAGATAGAAGAGCTTTGCATCCAATAAACTAGAAGGATCCTACCCAGAGAGGGAAGATCAGACCGTCATTCCAGAGGGTGACCTCCAAGGATTAGGTTGCTTGAAAGTGGATACACCGGCGTTGGGGGGCACAAATGACCACCCCCATCCCCTCTTGAAGAAGGACGAAGCCTGAGGCAAGCTGTGATGGGATGTAGTGATAGAGGTGGTTCCCCAGAAGGGAAATTATGCATTTCCCAGAATAGTAAGAGGCCACTCAGCCTGGAGATTTGGTGTGAGAGAAAGAGGGTGAAGACAGCCTCTCCCTAATAGTTCCCAGGGTATATTGTAGAGGCAGACAGTTGAGTCCTCAATCTGGCAAGATGTGGTGGAATGTGGTCTGGATTCCCAGGAGGAGGGGTATGCCAGAGTAGTAAGAGGCAACTCAGCCTGGATATTACGTGTGAGAGAAAGAGGGTGAAGACAGCATCTCCCTCATAGTTCCCAGAGTCTATTATAGATGCAGATAGTTGAGTCCTCAGTCTGGAAAGATGTGGAGGAATGGAGACTGGAATGCCAGGAGGGAGGAGTAAGAGGCAACACGGTTCAGACAGCTTGTGTGAGAGAAAGCGGGTGAGGATGGCTCCTCCCTAATAGTTCCCAGAGCATATTGTAAATAGTATCATCCTCAGTCTGCAAGATTCTGTCTATAGGTATGAAACAATGAAGAACCCAACTTGGAAGAATCACCATGTGTTGGTTTTGGTTTGGATTTTGGGCCCAACACAAGTAGGTTTCAGGTTTCCATCATTTTCCTTCAAAATTTGTTGGCCTCCAGATGACCAACCCTAATTTGTATCTCCCCAACTGAGATGCCAACCAAGATGACATGCCTAATCTATCTTGACTGCTACTCAGCTACAATACTCAATGCACAAGATTGCAGGTCATACCCACCCATGATGTGGTTGGCTTGCCTCTGCAATTTCTCCCGTAGTGTGATGAGCAAACCAAAATAATTATGGTTTATTCAACACACCAAGATGGTTTGACAAATCACCCCTTAGCAGATGTTAGGAGCCCAGCCAATTCTTAGGGGGAAAAAAACTTGTGAGAAAGATGTGAAGGATCTGGTTCTGTTTAGCTTAGGGAAAAAGGTGAAACAGCTTCCGGTGACAAACAGGTGCTGAATCAATTTAGTGGAGAATTTCAGACACACGGATAAGAAAGAAAATGGAAAGAAAAGAGACGCTAACTGAGCAACATCCAGCCTGGGGGATTTGTAATTTTCTAATGCACCAACAATAGCAGACAGATTCCATTTAATACAATTTGTGTGTGACTGTGTGTGTGTGTGTGTGTGTTTGAGCAAGCCCTACTTAAAATTGGTCTTTTTCTCTGACTAAACTTTCCCATCTTTCACTACATGCTCACACACACACACACACACACACACACACAATTATCTTTAGAAACACACAAGGGCATGGATTTCACAGTTCAATAGCTTGTAGCCCTTTATTTCTTCCAGCCTCTTGTAGAATGATGTGAGGTGCAAGGTGAATAGAAAAAGTCACGAAGACGCAAATTAGGGAGAGAACGTAGAAAATCAGAGAATTGTTCCTTTTGCTTTTTTGTTTCATTTGCGGCAGGTAGTGAGAATTGAATAGGCCTCCTTCAGGCAGGAAAAGGATGAGATGGAAATGGGTAACCTTACTGCAATTTCTGGATGGGGAATAAAGCATGAGCGTAGGTTTTACTCCTTTGCCGAGATTTCTAGTAGCCAAAGTTATTGCAACCATGAAGGAGTCCGAGAATAACCTTGAAATCTGAATTATTGTAGCAGAAGGATGGGGGGATGGAGTCAAGTGAGAAATCAGCCTAAAGTTGTTACGTTCCCACAAATGATCTAAACCAGTGGTTCTCAACCTTTTTCAGGTTGAGACCCCACTTGCACCGCCCATGCGCGCTGCGACCTGACCCGGGTGCGTGCGCGTGCGCGCAACGGGCCGATCCGCGCATGCGTGGTGCGCGCGCGTAGAAAAAAAAAAACAAAAAAAACAAAATGGGGGACCGTGACAGGCCAATCCGCGCATGCGTGGCGCATGCGCAATGGGCTGATCCGCACATGCACGGCACATGTGCGACATGTGTATGTGTGGCGCACGCGTGTCGAAAAAACAAAACAAACAAAAAAAACCCAAAATGGTGGACCGCAACGGCCCGAACCGCGCTTGCGCGGGCGCGCGCACACAACGAAAAAACAAACAAAAAACAAAACAAAAAAATGGCGGACCGCGGTGTCCGGCGACCCCCGCGAAACGGTCATTCGATCCCAAATGGGGTCACGACCCATAGGTTGAGAACCGCTGATCTAAACCCAATCCTCCTTCAATTCCACTGACTCTTATCTAGTGCCAATTAAATGCAGTCCATTAGTTGACTACATTCTTGCATATAGGCATGAGGAAGAAGCTGGAACTTAACGTGTGACGCTGATTCCTTATTTTCCCACCATTTCAAACCTGATTCCTTGTGCTTTACAATGACTGCTCCTTCTTTCGTACTACTGGAGCTGATGTTCATCCAGTCGGGAAATTTTAGACGATTTCGCACAGAAGGCACAGGACTAAATAAAATCACCCAGTGATTGCTCTACTTTGAACTGTTTTGACTGATCTCTCATCAGTGAGATGAAGCAACAGATTCAAGATTTTTTTCATTGAGCTTTACAATAAAGTAGAATTAGCTTCTCTGACCATGTTTTCTCCCTTGACACAGAAAGGCTGGCAACCATTTTATGGAGCTAGCAAATCGTTCAGACTATTGAAATACACACGCAGGAAAAGAGCCTGAATCAGTCCCAAGCCATTCAATTCACCCAATCAATTTGATCCTTGGAATCGGTCAAAACCGATTCCAAATATTGGCTCGATTCTGTTCCTCTAAGAGTTGGCACAAGTGTTGATGCATGACTGCTTGCTGCCTGAATTCACTGGCTGCCAACGAAGAGTGCTGTTTTTAAAAGCTGGACTCCAAACTTTGCAGTGTGTGCAATGATGAACAATTATCAATCAAATGAATCAGAATAGAGTTGGAAGGGACCTTGGAGGTCTTCTAGTCCAACCCCTTGCTCAAGCAGGAGAACCTATACCATTTCAGATAGCTGACTATCCAGTCTCTTCTTAAAAACCACCAGGGATGAAGCACCTACAACAGGGGTGTCAAACTGCCGGCCCGCGGGCCAGTTTCATCATACTGGAGCTGCGCCCACCCCATTGCTGGCAATGGCAAAAAAGCTCCGATACGTTGCGCGACATCACATGATGTCGCAGGTTTGACATGTCTGAACTACAACTTCTGAAGGCAAGTTGTTCCACTGGTTAATTGTCCTCGCTGTTAGGAAATTTCTCCTTATTTCCAGCTTGCTTCTCTCCTTGATGAGTTTCCATCCATTGTTTTTTGTCCTGCCCTCTGGTGCTTTGGAGAATAGCTTGACTCCCTCTTCTTTGGGGCAGCCCCTGAGATATTGGAGCACTGCCTCGTCCTTCTCTTCATTAAACTGGACATACCCAATTCCAGCAACCGTTCTTTGTATGTTTTAGCCTCCAGTCCCCTAATCCTCTTTGTTGCTCTTCTCTGCACTTTTTCCAAAGTCTCAACATCTGTTTTGTAATGTGGTGACCAAAACCGGATGCAGTATTCCAGGTGTGGCCTTACTAACGTTTTATAAAGTGGTAGTAATACTTCAGGTGACTTTGGTTTTATGCCTGCTTATGACCTCTTCAAGTGGATATGTAAATCACATCTTTGGTTATACAGGCTGATCATAGCAACTTGATACCTAACCTGCTGCTCTACAAAAGCATGATTGTATCTCTTGTCCCTTGCTGACTCAAAACCCAGTAAAGGATGTGAAACTTTGTAGATGAGCAGTTGGACATACAATGATTCAGCCCTTTTACACAGATTTTAGTTTCATGTGTTGGGCTAAGTTAATCACGCTTCCCTGCATCAATAAGGTGAAAGATGGTTCATTAATTTTTATTTTTTTTTTTTTTAATAATTTTTTTTATTAAAATTTTTTATAAAAAACTTTTAACAATTATAACATAGTAACCTATTAACTCAACTGAAAACAAACAAATTACATAATAAAAATAAACAATACAAAGAACTGCTCGGAACCCCCCTCCAGAACACCCTCCACCAGCCCACTCCTCTTGTATTTTCGCTCCTCCTCCTCGCCATCCAAAACACTAGCTACAATTCTACCGAGCATCCTACAAAAATTATCTAATCCCTAAGTCCCCAACTACAGTTGAGAAACATAAGCTAACATATATTATCTCCCTCCCCCCTCCCCCCCCCGACTTC
The DNA here is from genome assembly GCA_034064705.1 of Bothrops alternatus. Taxonomy (NCBI): domain Eukaryota; kingdom Metazoa; phylum Chordata; class Lepidosauria; order Squamata; family Viperidae; genus Bothrops; species Bothrops alternatus. The sequence continues at coordinate 196,827 of JARGCV010000131.1, forward strand.
CCAGAATGAATACAGGGTAAAAACACAAGAAACCTCACTAAACTACTATATTAAACTATTTAACTATATATCAAATCTAATTCTTTCAACTGATATTTCTTTTGCATATAATCAATCCATTTCTTCCAGTCCATCAAAAACGTTTCATTTGAGTGGTTCTTCAGGTATGCCGAAATCTTGGCCATCTCCACAAGATGGGTAACTTTTAATGTCCATTCTTCAATAGATGGTATTTCAGGTGACTTCCAATATTGTCCCACCAACAGTCTTGCAGCAGTAATCAAGTTCAAAATCAACTTAGCCTCTGTAGTGGAACAGTCCTTTGTAATACCCAACAAAAACAACTGTGGTACAAACTCAATACGCTTTTTCAAGATATTTTGAAGAATCCACCATATTTTTATCCAAAAAGCCTTAATTTTTTTGCAAGACCACCAAATGTGAAAGTAAGTAGCGTCCATAGAGTCACATCGCCAACATTTGGGTTGCAAATTTGGATACATAGACGATAATTTTTTGGGATCTAAATGCCATCTGTAAAACATTTTATAAAAATTTTCTCTTAGATGCTGAGCTTGTGTAAATTTAACATTTTTCACCCATATTCTTTTCCAAGTTTCCATCATAATTGGGTGGCCGAAGTTACCTTCCCATTTAATCATACAGTCTTTAATTAATTCAGTTCCAGAATCAATTTCAATTAAAGCATCATATATTCTTTTAATATGCATCTTTCTTTGATCTCTAATTTGTATAATTAATTTTTCATCATCCTTTAAAGAAAAACCCATCTTGACATCTTTTTGCCATCTGGCTTGAAGTTGTGCATGATAAAACCAATTATGAGCTATACCTTCCTCCCTTAATTTATCTAATGATTTCAGTTCTATGCTATTCCCTTCTTTATTTAAAAGTTTATCATAGGGCACCACGTCTTGAATTTGTTGTATACCTATACTCTGTATTGCGTGTCTGGGAACTGTCCATAAAGGAATTTTACCATTTAACTTATAATAATACTTTTTCCAGACTCGCAAGACAGAGTTTCTTATTATATGTTCTTTAAAACTCCTATCCAATTTTTTGTCATAAACTAAATACGCGTGGAACCCATATACTAACCCATATCCTTCTATATTTAATATTCTTTCATTTGTTAAGTTAATCCAATCACTTATAACCACTAGAACTGCTGCATAATAATATAATTTAAAATTAGGCACTTTCAAACCACCTCTCTCTCTTGTGTCTTGAATAATTTTAAATTTAACCCTTGGTTTCTTGCCATCCCAAATGAATTTGTTTATACCTTTCTGCCATTCATCGAGATTTCCATCCTTTTTAAGTATTGGTAACATTTGAAATAAAAATAAAAATTTCGGCAATACATTCATTTTAATAGCGGCTATTCTGCCCAACATGGATAATTGTAGTTTTTTCCAATTCTCCAATTCTTTTTGTACTTTACACCATAAAAGTTCATAATTATTCTTATATAATTTACCATTTGAAGCTTCTATATAAATTCCTAAATATTTAACTTTTTTAACTATCTCGCATCCCGTTATTCTTTCCAAATCTTGTTTTAATTTGTTATCAAGATTTTTAACCAACATCTTTGTCTTGGATAAATTTAGTTTAAAACCTGAAACTTTTCCATAATTTTGAATAATTTCCATCAAACTCTGAACCGATTGTATTGGCTGAGTTAGCGTCTCAAGTAAATCGTCTGCAAAGGCACATAATCTATAATCATGTTGTCTAATTTGTACCCCCCTTAATTCCTCTGATGCTCTAATCCTATTCAATAGTACCTCTAAGGTTAAAACAAACAATAAAGGGGATAAGGGACAACCCTGCCTAGTACCCTTTTCTATATTAAATGAATCTGTTAATTGTCCATTCACTATAATCTGTCCTGTTTGTTTCTGATATATAGCTGATATAGAATTAATAAACTGGTCCCCCATTCCCATCCTTACCACAAGTCTTTGCAGAAACGTCCAATTCAGTCTATCAAAAGCTTTTTCTGCATCTAAAAACATTAAAACAGCTGGTACTTGGATATGTTTATCCAAATATTCCAATATGTTAACGAGTTGTCTAACATTGGTTTTCATCTGTCTCCCTTGTAAAAAACCAGTTTGATCCGGGTGAATCCTCTGTGTCAAAACTGTCATTAATCTATTAGCCAAAATTTTGGCAAAAATCTTATAATCCGTATTCAACAAGGAAATAGGTCTAAAATTTTCTACTTGAACATTATCTTTACCCTCTTTAGGAATCAAACATACATTAGCCGTTTTCCAAGAGGGTGGAACCCGACCACCCTCTTGTATATTCACAAATAACTCCCTCATATGTTCCACCATTTCCTCCTGTAAACACCTATAATAAATCGTGGTAAAACCATCAGTACCTGGAGATTTTCCCAATTTCAATTGCTTAATTGCATCAATAATTTCTTCTGGCCTAATCAAAGCATTTAATCTATCTCTTTGTTCCAAAGTAATTTCAGAAACATTTTGATTTTGTAAAAAGGCATCTATCTCTTTCTCTTGAACTTTTTCTTCAGCATACAATTTGGTGTAGAACTCTAGAAAAGCCTTCTTAATAGTTTCTTGATGAAATACTTCTTGCCCTTTATATTCAACCTTCTCAATTAAACGGGATTTTTGTTTTTTCCTTAATGTATAAGCCAACCATCTGCCAGGTTTATTAGCATTAAAAAAAGTATTATGTTTAGCATATTGTATATTCCTGGCAACCTGGTCGGTCATCAAAATATCAAATTGTTTCCGTAAAACCTTTATCCCTTCTTTAATGTCACTATCATCTGGTTTATCAATTAATAATAACTCTTTCTTTCTTATTTCCGCTTCTAAAACTCGCCTCTTTTCCTCCTGTTTACGTCTATGCCTAGCATTCAGTTCAATTAATATTCCACGCATATGGGCCTTACTAGAGTCCCACACCACTTCTATTGGTAAACCTACATTCTTGTTTAACCTAAAAAATTCCTTGATAGCCTTTTTACATTCTTGCACATACATTTCATAATTAAACAGATTTTCATTAAGTCTCCAGGATCTACGTAAAAATTGGCCAGACCTTAATTCCATCATAACTGGATTGTGGTCAGACAATACATTAGGTAGAATTTTAACTTTCTTTAAATTTAACATAAAATCACTAGTAGTTAAAATAAAATCAATTCTAGAAAATGATTGATGTCTGTCAGAGAAAAAAGTAAACTCTTGATCCCTACCATGTCTTTCTCTCCAAATATCAAACAAATTAAAATCATCTTTAATATCAAAAAAAGATTTAGGTAAAATTGAACGCGATTGAGAAACTAATGAAATCTTTTTCTTGTCCAAACCAGTATCAAGGATTCCATTCCAGTCTCCCATTAAAATACAAGATCTATAGTCCAACTCTAATAACTTTTTGTGTAATGATTTATAAAACATGCCTTGTTTTTGGTTTGGAGCATATATACCCATCAAGAGAACTTTCTTCCCATCGAGTAAAATTTCTATAGCTAAAAATCTACCTTGAGTATCTGCTTCTAATAACTTAGCTTTTATATTATTTTTAACATAAATAACAATTCCATTTTTTTTATCTAAAGATGATGCCACAAAGTGTGTACCCAGCTTATTATTAATCAAGTATTTCTGGTCTGAAAATCTAATGTGAGTTTCTTGTAGACAGATCACATCATTTTTACATTGCTTCAAATAATGAAATATCTTCTTCCTTTTTTGTGGAGAATTTAAACCATTAACATTCCACGTCAAATACTTATTTGACATGGCCTTTACGTGAAAGCTTCTGCAAAGACCATTCCACTTCTTCCTGCCTCTTGGGTCTTGCTCCCATGGCTTCCATAGATGTCAGATCAGTTTGCTTGGTTTGAGTTGGTTGTGTTTTTTCTCTTTGTTCAATAGCTTTAGTAGGTTCCCGTACACGCCTTGGATCTTTAGGCTTGTCTAGTGCCAAAGGTTGAAAGATATCAATTGACTGCACTGGTTGCTCAACTGCTTTATCCAAAAGAACCGATGAAATTAGTCGAGGTTGTTGAAGTTCCGCAGATTGCAATAATTCTAGGTCTTTAACCAACATTGCCCCCTTAGGTTTTGGGGAGGTAGATCTATCAGCCATCAATATATTCTCAAAGAAATCTTTCGCTTTAGCTACAGTAAACAAACGGTATCTTTTATTTTTGAAAAGTAAAGAAAGTCCAGTTGGTACCTCCCATCTATATTGTATTTCTCTTCTTTTAAGCTCCTCCGTCAAAAAGGTGTAATCTTTCCTTGATCTCAACATCTTAGGAGGTATCTCTTTCAGAACCTGTACATCTTGACCAGCAACACTCAGTTGTTTATTATAGGCTATAGATAGAACCCAATTTCTATATTTTCTTGTATTAAAATATATCACAATATCTCTAGGCAAATTCCTCTGTGCTGCAATGCGTGAGTTCACTCTGAACAGTCGTTCAATCTGCCAGGCCACATTCTCAACTGAATCATCCAAAAATTTTGCTAAAGCTTCAGAAAAAGTTTTTCTTAAATCTTCTTGGTTCTCATTTAATACATCTCTAAATCCCCTAATTCTAACCGCAAACTGCATCTGATGATATTGTGTCAAAGTAGCTTGATCTTGAACATCGCTTCTAATTTCTTCTAATTTTTCTTCAAAATGTTGCTCAGCATTCTCTAATTTCTCTTCAACAACAATAGTATAGTCCCAAACACTCTTGATAGCGTCTACAATATCTTCTCTCATCTCCTGATTAGAGGCTTCTATCATAGCTTTAAAGTCTTTTTTCTGCTCAACCATCTTTTCCTCTATTTTCACATCAAATTTATCTTCCAATTTATCAAACCTATCATTAAAAAAAGATATTACATCTGTTAAAGCCGACTGTAGATCTTTCACTGTGAGCATTTGTGAGGACTGTGCAGGTTCTTGAGATTCTAAAGGAGCAGACTGTGATTTGACAAGCTGTCCTGGAGAGGGCATAGCCGCCTTAGCAGCTGCCTTTTGTCTTGTAGTCATAATTGAAACAAAGAAAGAGAAACTAAAAAAAAAAAAAAAAAAAAAAAAAAAAATTTCCACTTCCGCCCTTCTCAAGTTCTTTTTAAAAAGTCCAATTATTTTATACTTTAGTAAAAAAATCAATAAATAAATCAAGTCCAAATAGTCTCTCAAACAAGTCTTGAAAAGAAAAGAAAAAAAATTCCGTTTCAATTTCTCAGTGGAATAAACACTTTCATCTTTCACTTTCACTCAGCAGAAAAAGCAAACGCCATCTTAAAAAGGTTATATTAATTCAAAAAAGTTTGTAGATACAAAGGCAGAAACAAAGTAACAATATACTTGCAGTACTCAGAAAGCTCCTGTATCCATTCCGTCTGAATAAAGCCTTTATTATTCTTCCTGAAAGAACAGAGGCGGTCGCAACGTCTAATTCTGTCAGCCGACAGAAGCGTTTCTGAACAGGAGCTTTTCAAGAGCCTGGGGAGCACACCTTCTCTGCCCCTGAAAATTTAATCCAGGGGTCTTGGAAGGGCTCAACCCGGCTCTTAATGCTCTACTCCCCCTCTTTGCCCGAGGGGGAGTTTTTCCGCCGCAACAAACAGCTGATGAGCGCTGTTGTTGACGGCTATACTGATTCAGAGACCAGAGCCTCACATTAGAGGCTCTATCGACGAGGCGAAGCCACCGGAAGTCCTAGATTGCCTTCTTGTGGGTAGATGTTCTAAGAACAAAATATTTTTAAGTACCCCTGTTCTTTCTCAAAAGAGATAGAAGAGCTTTGCATCCAATAAACTAGAAGGATCCTACCCAGAGAGGGAAGATCAGACCGTCATTCCAGAGGGTGACCTCCAAGGATTAGGTTGCTTGAAAGTGGATACACCGGCGTTGGGGGGCACAAATGACCACCCCCATCCCCTCTTGAAGAAGGACGAAGCCTGAGGCAAGCTGTGATGGGATGTAGTGATAGAGGTGGTTCCCCAGAAGGGAAATTATGCATTTCCCAGAATAGTAAGAGGCCACTCAGCCTGGAGATTTGGTGTGAGAGAAAGAGGGTGAAGACAGCCTCTCCCTAATAGTTCCCAGGGTATATTGTAGAGGCAGACAGTTGAGTCCTCAATCTGGCAAGATGTGGTGGAATGTGGTCTGGATTCCCAGGAGGAGGGGTATGCCAGAGTAGTAAGAGGCAACTCAGCCTGGATATTACGTGTGAGAGAAAGAGGGTGAAGACAGCATCTCCCTCATAGTTCCCAGAGTCTATTATAGATGCAGATAGTTGAGTCCTCAGTCTGGAAAGATGTGGAGGAATGGAGACTGGAATGCCAGGAGGGAGGAGTAAGAGGCAACACGGTTCAGACAGCTTGTGTGAGAGAAAGCGGGTGAGGATGGCTCCTCCCTAATAGTTCCCAGAGCATATTGTAAATAGTATCATCCTCAGTCTGCAAGATTCTGTCTATAGGTATGAAACAATGAAGAACCCAACTTGGAAGAATCACCATGTGTTGGTTTTGGTTTGGATTTTGGGCCCAACACAAGTAGGTTTCAGGTTTCCATCATTTTCCTTCAAAATTTGTTGGCCTCCAGATGACCAACCCTAATTTGTATCTCCCCAACTGAGATGCCAACCAAGATGACATGCCTAATCTATCTTGACTGCTACTCAGCTACAATACTCAATGCACAAGATTGCAGGTCATACCCACCCATGATGTGGTTGGCTTGCCTCTGCAATTTCTCCCGTAGTGTGATGAGCAAACCAAAATAATTATGGCCCCCTCATGACTCGTGGACTTCAACTCCCAGAATTCCTGAGCCAGCATGGGGGAACTATGGCCCCTTCATGACTCGTGGACTTCAACTCCCAGAATTCCTGAGCCAGCATGGGGGAACTATGGCCCCCTCATGACTCGTGGACTTCAACTCCCAGAATTCCTAAGCCAGCCTGGCTCAGCTTGGAAACCTCTCCCTTTCCCCTCAGCATGGCTATCTACCGGTAGGTCTGGACTGTGCTGCCTCTTGTCTCACACACACACCTTTGGGAAATGCTTCCTCCTTCCTCAAAACTGCCTATTTCCTGCAGTTCAACACACTACCGACCTCTTTGTAGGCACCATCCCCACAACCACCTATCTGTCTTGGTGGATCTTTCAAAGGCACCATTTCTCCAGTTTCTATTCTTTTTTTTATTATTCCCTTATGAAAAGAAGACCTTACGGCTTTGCAGTGCTTGAGAAGGTGACATGTCCTTCTTTATATTCTCTGCTCCCGCAACTGTCATATTGGGTTACCCTGATGATATTGGAAACATCTGTTTCCTTCCCAACCACTCAGTTCAAGTTTGTTGTTGCTTCACCAGTAAGTGGAATAACACACCATAATGTCACTTGTGGGCTGATAGACCTAGCTTTCGTGATATCACCATGTCACAGCAGCTTACGCCTTATCTAGCCACAGCTGTCCTCCTCGTCTGCCCCAACAGACCTGCCTAAATAACACAGCTCAGAATAAGACAAAAATAGAAGCTTATTTTCACCATGGAAAGCTTCTTACATTCCATATATTCAACTCTGCCTTAGAAGGAAGCTAATTCCGTACAAGGAATTATCAAATTTCTCAACCTTTTCTCAACTCCTTTGGCACGGCTCTACATTTTAAGCCTGAATCTCCTCTGACGCTGCCTGACAAAATGAAGTGCTATTTCAAAACATTAAAAAAAGATGAAGTTTAAGAGAATAACTGAATAATGAAGTTGCAATGGAATTAAACAAATGATAGTCTACTCTCTTCTTAAAAACTTCCAGTGTTGGAGCATTCACAACTTCTGGAGGCAGGTTGTTCCACTGGTTAATTGTTCTCACTGTCAGGAAATTCCTCCTTAGTTCCAGGTTGCTTCTCTCCTTGGTTACTTTCCATCCGTTGCTTCTTGTCCTGCCTTCAGGCGCTTTGGAGAATAGCTTGACTCCCTCTTCTTTGGGGCAGCCCCTGAGATATTGGAACACTGCTATCATGTCCCCCTTCATCCTTCTCTTCGTTAAACTAGACATCCCCAATTCCAGCAACCGTTCCTTATATGTTTTAGCCTCCATTCCCCTAATCATCTTTGTTGCTCTTCTCTATACTCTTTCTAGAGTCTCAATATCTTTTTTACATCGTGGTGACCAAAACCGGTTGCAGTATTCCAAGTGTGGCCTTCCCAAGGCATTGTAAAGTAGTATTAACACTTCATGTGATCTTGATTCTATCCCTCTGTTAATGCAGCCTAGAACTGTGTTGGCTTTTTTTGGCAGCTGCAGTTCTCTCTCACAGTGGATACTATTGAGCAATGTACTATACCTGCACATTTGATTTTTCTTCCCTAAATGTAGAACCTTGCTTTTTTTCACTACTGAATTTCATTTTGTTAGATAGTGCCCAGTGTACAAGTCTGTCCAGAACCTCCTGTATCTTAAGCCTGTCTTCTGGAGTGTTGGCTATTATATCAGAAGCATTCTAGGGGCGTGGAGTAAAGAAAAGGTTGGGAGCCGCTGGCTTAACAACTGTGCCCAGAAACGTCGTAAAATGGGGCAAAACCCACTCAGCAAACGTCTCACTTAGCAACAGGAAATTTGGGGCTCAACTGTCATAAGTCAAGGACTTTTTTTTCTTTTTTCTTTTACTTTGGTTCCAAACCAGATTGTCAGAATCCAATTATATTTCATCTCTAGTTATCAACTATGGAAAACCCCATTTCTGCCCTCTCTGGATTCTGTCATACGATGAAGGGGAAGGGGGGTGAACAAAGGGGTTTTATGGCCCTCACTTCCTTCGGTACAACTTCAAAGGGACTGAATGTTTATTGTATAATTTTATTGTATTGTTTTGTAAGCCGCCCTGGGTCCTAGGAGAAGGGCGGCATATAAGTTTAAGTAATAAATAAATAAATACCACCGAAAGGACTAACCATAACAATGGGGCCATTAGCTTTCATCTACTCCTCTCTGAAGTCTCCCTTCCACCGGCAGTTAGGAAAAGGGGGTGGAAATGTAACGCTTGGGATGGTTGCTGGAAGGATGGTGGGGACCACTTAAAACCTTGAATGGTAGTGGGGCCTCAGGTCCTGTCTAGAACGCCTGCAACCATCTTCTCTTAATAAAGGATGCCTGTTGGAAGAAATATTCCAAGAGTTCTGTCTTCTTAAGATGCAAAGTGGGATGGGTCCTTACACAGATGGCAAATACGGCAGGCTGCCATATCGGGGTGATAAAACCTTTCTGATGAAAGCTTTACCTTCCGTCCCCCATGCCTCTCTTGATAGCTACTGTAAAAGCTTTGCCTTCCAGGCACCAGAGGAGGAGGTGGGTGGTGGGGGAAAAACATTCAGGGGGAAAAAAAAGATGAAGAGAAAAATGAAGCAATCAGGACAGGGGGAAAAAAGAGAGAGAGAGAAAGAGAGAGAACTAGATGGATAAAACCTGATGTGTCTCTGTTAGGAGATACTCTGGATGACGGTTCCATCAAAAGGACTGGGGAGCATGGCTTTCAGCAAGGGGAAAGTGAACGCTTATAAGCTGCCTTGTCCCCCCCCCGTCTTCTCTCTTTTTCACCCTCCTCCCTGGGAAAACAATGAAGCCACTGTTACGTAGCCCATTCTCCATTTTTGACAGTTACCAGTGCAATTTCCATCCAAGCCCCTCAGCTGTGAGATCTAGTTCTTTTTCCGTGCGCACTGCGCACGTAGGGTTGGCCTCTGGCTTTGTGAAGGCTTCGGCTTTGGCCTCCCTTCCCTTTTGGATGAAATCCCTGCTTCTTTGGTCTTCTGCTCCGCTTCCTTGTCAGTGCCGTGGGTCATGAAGCTTTAAGATGGTTTATGGTGGAAACATCTGGCGTTTTAGAGAGTTCCCTTTGTTTAAAACTGCAAATGACTCTTTAAAAACTCTCAGATTGCTTTGAATTGTAAATCACTTGAAATTGTTTTAATGAGTTGGTTTTTTTCCCCCCTCCACTTTGGAAGGGTTCTTCAGTGAAAAAATAGTAGCATTTCTCTCCAAGGCTAATTATTATTATTTTTTCTTCTTCTTCTTCTTCTTCTTCTTCTTCTTCTTCTTCTTCTTCTTCTTCTTCTTCTTCTTCTTCTTCTTCTTCTTCTTCTTCTTCTTCTTCTTCTTCTTCTTCTTCTTCTTCTTCTTCCTCCTCCTCCTCCTCCCCACTCCTCCTCCTCCTCTTCTTCTTCTTCCTCCTCCTCCTCCTCCTCTTCTTCTTCTTCTTCCTCCTCCTCCTCCTCCCCTCCTCCTCCTCTTCCTCTTCTTCTTCTTCTTCTTCTTCTTCTTCCTCCTCTTCTTCTTCTTCCTCCTCCTCCTCCTCCCCTCCTCCTCCTCCTCTTCTTCTTCTTCTTCTTCTTCTCCTCCTCCTCCTCCTCTTCTTCTTCTTCTTCTTCCTCCTCCTCCTCCTCCTCTTCTTCTTCCTCCTTCTCCTCCCCTCCTCCTCCTCCTCCCCTCCTCCTCCTCCTCCTCCTGTTCTGCATTGCACATGTGCAATTAGCTGTGGCTTCACTGAATAGGGGTGGATGGAAAGACAGACAGCCAACCACTCTGTTTGGCAAACAAAAAAAGCAGCTTTGGGGATTGTGCCTGCCAAACAGCCTGGTGGGAACTGCGGCTAGCTGGGAAAGGAAAATCTGTTTTCAGCTTTTAAAACCTTGCCCAGTCTTTGGAAAGATCTGAGACGTGAGGCACCCCCTTGTAGCAGTGAGATAGATTTTTATTTTGAGAAGAGGAAGAGCGCTTTATATTCAGTGGGCAGCACGGAAAGCCCCAGGGCAAAAGTCTCACCGCTCCGCTGGAGGTCTCACAATGAAGGCGTTTTTAACAGCAACATGCAGAGTGGCTGTCTTATAAAAGGCAGGCATGCACTCCAGATTGCTCGCAGAAGAAAAAGTTAGCTAAGCAGATATCTCAAATTAAATGTCACTGAGGCTGCAAGGGAAGGGATAGAAAGAAAGAAAGAAAAAAGCTTGGTCACCAAGAACTTCAAGAAATTCTCATCTGATTCCTAAGATTATCTACTAATTTGAAATCCTCCTTGGTGTACAGCCAAGAAGAAGAAGAGGGGGGACCTGATAGTAGGGTTCCAGTATCTCAGGGGCTGCCCCAAAGAAGAGGGAGTCAAGCTATTTTCCATGGTGCCTGAAGGCAGGACAAAAAGCAACGGATGGAAACCAATCAAGGAGAGAAGCAACCTGGAACTAAGGAGGGAGGGAGGGAGGGAGGGAGGAAGGAAGGATGGAAGGAAGGAAGGAAGGATGGATGGATGGAAGGAAGGAAGGAAGAAAGGAAGGAAGGAAGGAAGGAAGGAAGGAAGGGCAATGGATGGAAACTAATCAAGGAGAGAAGCAATCTGGAACTAAGGAAGGGAGGGAGGGAGGAAGGATGGATGGAAGGAAGGAAGGAAGGAAGGAAGGAAGGAAGGAAGGAAGGAAGGGTGGATGGATGGATGGATGGATGGATGGAAGGGAGGAAGGAAGGAAGGAAGGAAGGAAGGGCAATGGATGGAAACTAATCAAGGAGAGAAGCAATCTAGAACTAAGGAAAAATTTCCTGACAGTGAGAACAATTAACCAGCGGAACAACCTGCCTCCAGAAGCGGTGAATGCTCCAACACTGGAAGTTTTTAAGAAGAGACTGGACAGCCATTTGTCTGAAATGGTATAGGGTTTCCTGCCTGCGCAGAGGGTTGGACTAGATGACCTCCAAGGTCCCTTCCAACTTCATCATCATTATCATCATCATCGTCATCGTTATTATTATTATTATTATTATTATTATTATTATTATTATTATCTACCCACTACCAAGAGTTCGATCCTGACCAGCTCAAGGTTGACTCAGCCTTCCATCTTCTCCCTCCCTCCCTCCCTCCCTCATTCCCTCCCTCCCATCCATCCATCCATCCATCATCCATCCATCCATCCATCCATCCATGCAGCATTGAAGGCTGACTGCCCACAGCCTAGAGTTCAATCCTGACTGGCTCAAGGTCGACTCAGCCTTCCATCCTTCTGAGGTCAGTAAAATGAGGACCCAGATTGTTGGGGGGCAACAGGCTGATTCTGTAAACCACTTAAAGAGGGCTGGAAAGCCCCGTGAAGTGGTCTATAAGTGCTATTGCTATTCCTTTTTTAAAACCAGCACTAGCAATCTCCCAGCTCCGTTCCATCCTCATCACGTTCATAATGCTGTTAGACAGATGGTGGAAGACCTAGCCACCGAAATGTCCCAAAAGGGCTGGATTGCACCAGTAACATCCTTTTTTTGTATTGGATGAGTAATTGAACATTCGAAAAGAGCTTAATAGTGCAAATGGGTTGCAAATGGGTTGTTATTAAGGAATAACTCCTCCTCGGGAACGGCAGCTGGCAACAGAGTGCTGCTATTCAAATTTAAAGAAAATTAAATTCCACTGCTGAGGTGTAACGAATTCTACCTGAGTTGAAAGCGATCAATTTGGAGAGAGAGAGAGAGGAAGAGAAAGAGAGAGAGAGAGAGAGGAAGAGAGAGAGAGAAAGAGAGAGAGAGAGGAAGAGAGAGGAAGAGAGAGAGAGAGGAGAGAGAGAGAGGAAGAGAGAGAGAGGGGGGAGGGAGGGAGGGAGAGAGAGAGAGAGAGAAGGAGGGAGGGAGGGAGAGAGGAAGAGAGAGAGAGAAAGAGTGAGGGAGAGAGAGAGGAAGAGAAAGAGAGAGAGAGAGGAAGAGAAAGAGAGAGAGAGAAAGAGAGAGAGAGAGAGAAGAGAGAGAGAGAGGAGGAGAGAGAGAGAGAGGAGAGAGAGAAAGAGCGAGGAAGAGAGAGAGGGAGGAGGGAGGAAGAGAGAGAGAAAGAGTGAGGGAGAGAGAGAGAAAGAGCGAGGAAAGAGAGAGAGAGGGAGGGAGAGAGAGAGAGGAGGAGAGAGAGAGAGAGGAGAGAGAGAAAGAGCAAGGAAGAGAGGAGGGAGGAGGGAGAAAGAGAGAGAGAGAGTGAGAGAGAGAGAGGAAGAGAGAGAGAGGGAGGAGGGAGAGAGAGAGAAAGAGCGAGAAAGAGCAAGAGAGGAGGAGAGAGAGAGAGCAGGAGAGAGAGAAGAGGAGGAGGAGAGAGAGAGAAAGAGAGAGAGAGGAAGAGAGAGAGAGGAAGAGAGAGAGGAAGAGAGAGAGAGGAAGAGAGAGAGGAAGAGAGAGAGAGGAAGAGAGAGGAAGAGAGAGAGAAAGAGAGAGGAGAGAGAGGAAGAGAGAGAGAGGGAGGAGGGAGAGAGAGAGGGAGGGAGGGAGGAAGAGAGAGAGAAGAGTGAGGGAGAGAGAGAAAGAGCGAGGAAGAGCAGAGAGGGAGGAGAGAGAGAGAGCAGGAGAGAGAGAAAGAGGAGGAGGAGAGAGAGAGAAAGAGAGAGAGAGAGGAAGAGAGAGAGAGGAAGAGAGAGAGGAAGAGAGAGAGAGGAAGAGAGAGAGGAAGAGAGAGAGAGGAAGAGAGAGGAAGAGAGAGAGAAAGAGAGAGGAGAGAGAGGAGAGAGAGAGAGGGAGGAGGGAGAGAGAGAGGGAGGGAGGAGGAAGAGAGAGAGAAAGAGTGAGGGAGAGAGAGAGAAAGAGCGAGGAAAGAGCGAGAGAGGGAGGGAGAGAGAGAGAGCAGGAGAGAGAGAGAGAGAGAGAGAGAGAGGGAGGGAGGGAGAGAGGAGGAGAGAGAGAGAGAGAAAGAGCGAGGGAGGAGAGAGAGCCCAGGCACTGTTTTAAGAAGCTGGACGTTGCTTGCTTTCCCTTCTCGTATTTCATCCCTTTGACCCACGTGAAGGTTGAAATAGCCAACCGCAGGATGGACAGACCCTTCAGAGCAGGTTTCTCAAGAACAGCAGGCTGAGCTGGAACGTGGATTTATCTTCTCTGTGGCACACAAAAAGAGGCTTTTCAAAGTTGGCTCTCCCGGGGTGAGAGGTCGCCCGTCTATTGCTCTTCTCTGGAGCTGCAAAGGTGCCAGAAGAGCATAAATTTTGGAGGGTTTTTATCAAAAACCCACAGCACATTTGGGGCAGGAGTCTGGAGACCTTTCCTTGCTTTGCCGTGAAAGCTTGACAGTATTCTTTCCTCCAGCAAGGCCTGTGTTGCCAAAAAGATGTTCCCGCCTGACATTCTTCAGCAGCCAAAGCTGGCGCTTTGCTCCCTCGCAAAAGCGCTCAGCGCCCGTTGCCAAGGCATCCTTTTGGATGGATTGATGGGTCTTTTAGCCTGTTCAGTGACAATAGTTCTCTGGGCTGCTTGCAAAACAAATTAAAGTGGGTCGCTGACATAAGTAAAACATTCTGTTAAGCAACATCAACTGAGGAACGTGACAAGGCAGCCAAAGGGGAAAATGAGGTGTGGGGTGGTAGGCACAGCCACAAAGGGGGTGTGGAAATCACAACAAGACAGAAAAATAGTGATGCCATAACACGTTTTTGGCGTTGCTGAAATGGCTGTGATGGTTTCATCTGGGGAGGGAAGGAGGGAGGGAAGGAAGGGGGAATGGGAGGGGCGAGGGAGAGAGGAAGAAAGGGAAATGGGAATAGGAAGGAGGGAGATGGGAATGAGAGGGAGGATGCTACGAAGGAAGGAAGGAGAAAGATGGGAGAAGGAAGGAAGGAAGGAGGTGGGAATGGGAGGAATGAAGGGATGGAGGGAGGAGGGAAGGAGGGAGATGGGAATGATGGAGGATGGGACAAAGGAAGGAAGGAAGGAAGGAAGGAAGGAAGGGAATGGAAGGAGGCAGGAATGGAAGGAAGGGAGGAGGGAAGGAGGGGGATGGGAATGAGAAGGAGGGAGGGACAAAGGAAGGAAGGAAGGAGGGAGCGAGGGAGGATGAAGGAAGGGGAAGAAGGAAGGAAAGAGAAAGATGGGAGAAGGAAGGAAGGAAAAAGATGGCAGAAGGAAGGAAGGAAGGAGAAAGATGGGAGAAGGAAGGAAGGAAGGAGGCGGGAATGGAGGGAAGGGAGGAGGGAAGGAGGGGATGGGAATGAGAGGGAGGGACAAAGGAAAGGAAGGAAGGAGGGAGGGAGGGAGGAGGAAGGAAGGAAGGAAGGGGAAGAAGGAAGGAAGTTTAGTGTTCTAGCAACCTCTGAGGACAAGCTAAGGCCCAGAAGACAAATGGCAAAAGGGCAACTGACGGTGACCGCATGCTGAGGCTGAACCCGACCGCCCATTCTTGAGAGGGACGCGAGGTGGCGCTGCTTTTATGCCTTTTATTCCCAAAGGGCCTTGACATTTGCTGCAGAAGGCATGCCCCTCCCCCACTCCGTGGCATCACATTCATATCAAGCATTGTTCTAATCGTCGCTCGTGCGGACCAATAATGTCAAAACACACGCAGCCTGTCAATCACCAGCCACGTTCTCCCCCTCTCTCTCTTCAAAAATATGCCTCATTATCCTCTTTTTTGCTTGGCATTTATAGGCATTAAAACCAAATCCTCAGATTGTCTAAAAAAAGTAGCTTCCCTCTTCTTGTCACTTGGGGGGGGGGATTGTCAAGCACATGTCAACATATATATATACTGAGGTTTTCGGGGGTGTTTGTATGTAGGTCTTTGGTTATTTGGGTTTTCTCCCGCGTAAAATTTTATGCAGGAGAAAACCCAAATAACCAAAGACTTACATATATATATATCGAAACGTTGCCAAGACACTTCAAATTCTACGCGGGAGAAAACCCGAAGAACCAAAGACGGAAAAAAGATGTTGAGACTCTAGAAAGAGTACAGAGAAGAGCAACAAAGATGATTAGGGGACTGGAAGCTAAAAAATATAAGGAATGGTTGCTGGAATTGGGGATGTCTAGTTTAACGAAGAGAAGGACGAGGGGGGACAGGATAGCACCCTTACAGTATCTCAGGGGCTGCCCCAAAGAAGAGGGAGTCAAGCTATTCTCCAAAGCACCTGAAGGCAGGACAAGAAGCAACAGATGGAAACTCATCAAGGAGAGAAGCAACCTAGAACTAAGGAGAAATTTCCTGACAGTCAGAACAATTAACCAGTGGAACTCCTTGCCTCCAGAAGCGGTGAATGCTCCAACACTGGAAGTTTTTAAAGAAGAGACTGGACAGCCATTTGTCCGAAATGGTATAGGGTTTCCTGCCTGAGGAGGGGGTTGGACTAGATGACCTCTAAGGTCCCTTCCAACTTTATTATTATTATTATTATTATTATTATTATTATTATTATTATTATTATTATTATTATTATTATTATTATTATTATTATTATTAGTATTATTATTATTATCTCTCAACATCCTGATCAAGAACCTACCGAAAGCCAACTACAGCTCCACTGAATAAAAATAAATATACCTTTCCTTACATCGCCCTTAATGGCTGGAAAGCAGAGTGTGTTTTCCAGAGGGACAAATTATTAGATTACTCCTCTTTTTGATTATCATCGCCGAGCAAAATCTCAGCTGTTCCCGGCTTTGCCCTGGGACTTAGATGCTGGCTAATATAGAAAAGTAATTCCAACTTTTCAAAAATACACAACAGAAAAGAAAGACAGAATGCTAGAAGGATGTTGATTGGGCAGAGCAGAAATTGCCCTTGATTTGATTCCTCAAGGAATTTTATAGCTATTTTTCAAGCACGCTTGTGCATAGTTTATTCATGGAAGCAGGGAGTGTAAAATGGATCAGCTACCCACATCAGAAACCATTCCTCTTTTTTTTTTTTTTAGGACACCTGGAAAGTTATCAGAAGGGACCTTGGAGGTCATCTAGTCCAACCCCCTGCTCAGGCAGGAAACCCTACACCATTTCGGACAGATGGCTGTCCAGTCTCTTCTTAAAAACTTCCAGTGCTGGAGCATTCACCGCTTCTGGGGGCAGGTTGTTCCACTGGTTAATTGTTCTGACTGTCAGGAAGTTTCTCCTTAGTTCCAGGTTGCTTCTCTCCTTGGTTAGTTTCCATCTGTTGCTTCTTGTCCTGCCTTCAGGCGCTTTGGAGAAGAGCTTGACTCCCTCTTCTTTGGGGCAGCCCCTGAGATACTGGAAGACTGCTATCATGTCCCCCCTCGTCCTTCTCTTCGTTAAACTAGACATACCCAATTCCAACAACTATTCTTCATATATTTTAGGCTCCAGTCCCCTAATCATCTTTGTTGCTCTTCTCTGCACTCTTTCTAGAGTGTCAACATCTTTTTTACATCGTGGTGACCAAAACTGGATGCAGGATTCCAAGTGTGGCCTTACCAAGGGTTTGTAATGCGATATTAACCCTTGACGTGATCTTGATTCTATCCCTCTGTTAAAGCAGCCTAGGACCATGTTGGCTTTTCTTGGTGGCTGCAGCGGCCAAAATAGCTGAGAAAATAATTGTTGAATTAACAAGCCATCAATTCCACATCTTTGCCGACAGGCCTGGGGCAGTTAACACCTTGTTGCCCCAGCCCGTGTATGTTTGTTGCATGTCTGTTTGGATGATTGGTTTTTGATTGAGGGGTTTTTATAATGTGTTTTAATGTTAGATTTCTATCCATGTTGTGAGCTGCCCTGAGTTCCTGGAATAGGGCGGCATAGAAATCCAATTAAATAAATAAATAAATAAATAAATAAATAAATAAATAAATAAATAAATGAATGAATGAATGAATGAATGAATGAATAAATAAATAAATAAATAAATAAATAAATAAATAAATAATGGGTTCCATCATAGTGTGAATTCAGTTTTCACAAAGGAGTTGATACCGTTGGGCTACCCACGAAAGTAGGAGTTGCCTTGAAAGGTCAAGGAGAAAATAAAGCTCCCCGCAAAAGAATATTACCGTAATAAAAAGATGCTTTTGGAGAGGTAGGAAAGTTGCCTTCTGCCTTGCTCTGTTTGCAAACACGCAGCACAAACAGGCTTTATAAGAAAAAAGGTAAAAAGTCTCTGAACACAACAGGCATGAAAAGCGATGTTTTCAATAACCGTGCTCCAGCTGAATTATAATTGTATGAGCTTTTGTGGTGACAGAATTATATTGGCATTGTTTTAGAAAGGCCACGAAGTAGGGTAACTGCGGATCTAATGGAGAGTGTCCTGGGTTCTTTCATTATTTTATTTTAAAAAGCTGCCCTGCCATGGGGATATGAATGGCACTTTATTTTTTAACTGATTAGGTGCGTTTTAATCCGGATGTTGAGTCTGAGGGGGGAGGAGGAGGAGGAGAGGAGAAAAAAGAATATTAAGAACAGCTTGCAAAAGCTGCATGACACCATCTCTGCCTTTGAGGCTTGACACGTGAGGAAGAAGCGAAGAGGAAGGTGGAGGAAAGAAGCAGGTCTATTTCTTATCTAGTTGTATATTTTTTTTAAAAAAACTGTCATGAAAATACTGGCCTGTATTTATGATGGCTGCAAGCATCCTGAGATCACGTGATTGTGACAAGCAAGCTTCGGTACAGGAAGTTGGAAGTCGGCTGAATGGCTGCGGGACTCACTTAACAGATGCAGTGATTTCGTTCACAACCATGGCCATAAAGGTCATAAAATGGAGCATAACTCACTTAACAACCACCTTGCTTCGCAATGGAAACTCTGGCCCCAATTGTGGATGTAAGTCAAAGACTACCTGGGGTTACCAAGACCTTGAGATTTAGCAGTAGGAGATGATAGATGAGAGAGAGAGGGAGAGAGAGAGAGAGATTAGGATAGATGATAGATAGATAGATGCATGATAGATGGCTAGATAGAGATAAGGTGGATAGATAGATAGATAGACAGACAGACAGACAGACAGACAGACAGACAGACAGATAGATAATAGATGGATAGATAGATGATGGATAGATAGAAAGAAAGTAAGAAAGAAAGAAAGATAGAGATAGATAGATAGATAGACAGATAGATTGATAGATGTGATAGACGGATGATGGATGATAGATGGATAGAGATAATAGATGATAGATAGATGATGGATGGATAGATAGATAGATAGATAGATAGATACATAGATAGATAGATAGATAGATAGATAGAAAGATAGATAGATAGATAGATAGATAGATAGATAGATAGATAGATAGATAGATAGATAGATAGATAGATAGATAGATAGATAGATAGATGATACATAGGTGATAGATATACAGATAGATGGATGGATGATATGGATAGATAGATAGACAGACAGACAGATAGATAGATATAATAGATGAATAGATAGATGATAGATGGATAGATTGATGGATGGATTGATAGATAGACAGATAGATATGATAGATGGATACATAGATGATAGATGGATAGATACATAGATGGATGATAGATAGATAGATAGACAGATAGATTGATAGATGTGATAGACGGATGATGGATGATAGATGGATAGAGATAATAGATGATAGATAGATGATGGATGGATAGATAGATAGATAGATAGATAGATAGATAGATAGATAGATAGATGATACATAGGTGATAGATATACAGATAGATGGATGGATGATATGGATAGATAGATAGACAGACAGACAGATAGATAGATATAATAGATGAATAGATAGATGATAGATGGATAGATTGATGGATGGATGGATAGATAGATAGATAGATAGATAAATAGATAGATAGATAGATAGATAGATAGATAGATAGATAGATAGATAGATAGACAGACAGACAGACAGATAGATATGATAGATGGATACATAGATGATAGATGGATAGATACATAGATGGATGATAGATAGATAGATAGATAAATAGATAGATAGATAGATAGATAGATAGATAGATAGATAGATAGATAGATAGACAGACAGACAGATAGATATGATAGATGGATAGAAAAATAGATAGATGATAAGTGATTGATATACAGATAGATGGATGGATGAATGGATGGGTAGGTGGACGAACGGACAGACAGACAGACAGATAGATACTGTAGATAGAAAGAAAGCAAGTGCAGAAGACAAATTGTCTGAATTCAAGGGAGCCTTCAAACATCCATCAACTTTGCAATACTGGCATGCATTTACAGTGACTGCAACATCCGGGAATCACATGATCACCTACAAGGACGGAGGTTTGGAGTCCTGCCCTAGCCAAACATCTCCCAGTCTCTTTCGAAGCTTAACTCTGGACTCTGCCTGTGCTTTAAGCGCAGGAGGAGATCTTCCCCCTCCCCACAAACACACCCATGCTCTGTTTGTGAGGTGCCACCTCTTACTGACAAACACAGAGGCTCCACAACGTTCATCTCCTATGCTGCAGCCTTCCCGGATAATCAATATTATGATGCAAATACCCCCCCCCAATGGCATAGGAGGCCCAGGCACTTGACAAATTAAATTAGCTGCTCCTAATTTTATGACCTTCCTTGATGTTAAAACACACACACACACACACACACACAAATATACCAAGATAAACTGTGTCTCCTTAAAAGGATTTCCTTTTTGTTTCGTTTTGTTTTTTGTTTTGTTTTTGTTTTTTTAAAAAAAGATTTACCGTACTCACCTAGCAAGAAATTAAATTACAAAGATTTGTAGCTTGGAAGGAAATGGCAGAAGGATAGGAAAGTGGGCTGTCTGTTTTTTTTTTGTGTTTTTTTTTGTTCTCCCCTTTAATTAAGAAATGGTCTTTTATGTCTCTGAAGCACCGAAGAGATTCAGGTCACTTCTGCTCCTAAAGAATATAAAACAGGGCAAATTCAGTTAATGCAGAGGTGGAACCGAAGGAAATATCCATGGCTTTGCATCAAAGGCGGTGAAAAACTAGGAAGGAAACCCCAATGGAACTTACGAAGCGGACTGGGACTAACCAAGCTCTTAAAAATGTATCTTGAAATTTACGGCTTGGGGTATTGGAGAGGATCTAGTCTAGTCTAAGATGATCAGGGGCCTGGAGACTAAAACATATGAAGAACGGCTACGGGATTTGGGTCTGGCTAGTCTAAAGAAAAGAAAGACTAGGGGAGACATGATAGCAGTGTTCCAGTATCTGAGGGGCTGCCACAAGGCAGAGGGGGCCAGGTTGTTCACCAGAGCATCCGAGGGAAGGATGAGAAAAAATGGTTGGAAACTGATCAAAGAGAGAAGCAACCTGGAATTAAGGAGAAACTTCCTGACAGTGAGGACAATCAACCAGTGGAACAGCTTGCCTCCAGAAATGGTGGGCGCTCCATCACTGGAGGTTTTTAAGAAGAGACTGGACAATCACCTGTCTGAGATGGTATAGGTTCTCCTGCTTGAGCAGGGGGCTGGACTAGAAGACCTCCAAGGTCCCTTCCAGCTCTATTCTACTCTACTCTACTCTACTCTACTCTACTCTACTCTACTCTACTCTACTCTACTCTACTCTACTCTACTCTACTCTACTCTATTCCTTTGTCCAGGGCAAGGAGGAGTAATAATCAGGAAGCACCTATTATTATACCTCCTGAATCCCTGGGAAGAACAACACAAAATGCTAATGAATGGTTTCTAAAAGTGTTAAGTATTCAACAAAGAATGCTGCAGCTGCCCCCCCCCCAAAAAGCCAATGCATTTCTAGGCTGCATCAGTAACAGTAACAGAATAACAGTTGGAAGGGACCTTGTGAGTCACCTAGTCCATCTGCCCCACTCAGGCAGGAGACCCTACACCATTTCTGACAAGATGGCCATCCAGTCTCTTCTTGAAAGCTTCCAATGATGAAGCTCCCACAACATCTGAAGGCAACGTCTGTTCCATTGGTTGATGGTTCTCACTGTCAGAAAATGTCTCCTTATTTCTAGGTTGAATCTCTCCTTCCATCCATTATTCCTTGCCTGGAATAAGACAAGGAATATTCCTTGTCTTTCTTCTCCAACATAGGCCTCACTTTGTGGCAGGAACTGTAGCTTTCTCATGAATAGGTAGGTCAGGAGAGGTGCATTGTCCTGTCACTTTGTAATCTGCCATTGCAGAAGGCGGATGTAGATTTGGAAAACTGACCCCTGATGCTTTTCATGTAGCAATCCAGGAAAGTTGACTTTCTTGCCCTCCATGGATAGTTGACGTTCTTCAAGGAAGTTGACTTTCTAGCTCTCCATGGAAAGTTTAAGGATGTGTTGCAGGATTTCTTGACAGTTTTGTATATTTCGTTGCGCTGTTGGGTATGCTTGGGAGACCACAATTAGAAATGAAGTGTGAAAAAGGAGCAAGGCCCTAGGATCCGGTTGTAACCCACTGACCCATTTGATGCAACACCTAGGATGTGTTTTCTCTTCCTCCTTTCATGCAATCAAGACTTGGCCAAGCAACTCAGTAAATCAGCGGAGGTCAACTAGAAAAATCAAGAATCGGGCCCTTGGCCTGCTTTTTTTTTCTTTTCTTTGATCTCTGGCTGAGATTTTTAAAAATAAAACTGCAGCTAAAAAGCCTTGTTCAAGTTGAGTGTTTGGGCTTTACAGTGTGTTTTCTTTTCTTTCTTAAAGGGGGGGGCATGCAAGAGAGGTGAGGACTCAATGCTAGCCTGATTAAAAGTGGATCTTGCTGGGTGCGCTTTTAAAGGTGCCTCTTCTGACTGGCTTCGCCTAACTCATTCTGAGCAGAAATCAATGGGAGAACTGGAGCAGCAACTGCTCGGGCTGAGTAAAAGTTGGAGAAGGAAAGGAAGGAAGGGAGGGAGGGAGGGAGGGAGGGAGGGAGGGAGGGAGGGAGGGAAGAGGAGAGGAGGGAAGGGAAGGGAAGGGAAGGGAAAGAGGGAGGGAAAGAGGGAAAGGGAAGGAAGAAAGGAAGGGAGGGAGGGAAAAGGAGAGGAGAGGAGGGAAGGGAAAGAGGGAGGGAAAGAGGGAAAGGGAAGGAAGGAAGGGAGGGAGGGAGGGAGGGAGGGAGGAAAGAGGAGAGGAGAGGAGGGAAGGGAAGGGAAAGAGGGAAAGGGAAGGAAGAAAGGAAAGAAAGAAAGAAAGAAAGAAAGAAAGAAAGAGAAAGAGAGAGGGGAAGGGAGGGAAGGGAAGGAGGGGAAGGAAGAAAGAGGGAAGGAGGGAGGGAAAGGAGTTAAAAATACTAAAGTATTCTGGAGAGATTTTTTTTGTCCAATGCAGGTAAAGAGATCATCCGTTTCTCGACCTATTCCTTAACAAACTGGGGAAGAGGGGCTAGATTAAGATGTTTCCACTCCTT